>JAODKL010000001.1:35071522-35082672 GCA_026780765.1 Petrocephalus schoutedeni | reverse complement strand
TGCTTCCGGGATAGGCTCCGGACCCCCCGCGACCCTGAACAGGATAAGCGGGTTGGAAAATGGATGGATGGATAGATTATTCAGCAATTGAATTAAATTGAAAATGATTCAGAAATCTTCAAGGATTCGGAAATCTTACTATTGCAAGCCAGGATTTCCATATAAGGCTAATATGCCAAGCCCGTCAGCTCCCTCTCACAGAAAGGCCATTTCGGGATTTTCTGTCTTCAGTATTCAGCACTTATTTTTTATTGTAAAGAGGTTTAAAAAACTTTTTTTACACTGTGTGTAGAACTATTAGGGAAGTACGATGCCTGGAGATAATTTGTAGTAAAAGTAAAAAAAGTGGATTCAGAAGTTTTCTTTTGCAAATTTGCTAGAATTTAGCAAATTCCTTTGTAAATGTATTTATTACATTAGGGGGTCAGCTCTTAATTAAATTACCTTTCAAGCCTTTCTTGGCCAATTTATGGATCCACTGGCCCATTCATCGGCTTCATGAAGAGTCACTCTCATCTCATCTATCCACAAAACATCTGTAACATCAGTCTTGAGACATGTCTGTGCCCACTCTTATTGTGTTAGCTTGTGTGACCTGAGCAATGTCACATATCACACTGCACCTCATACTAACGGGTTTCTGGAAGTGTCTCCCGTAATTTGACACATATCTCTGGCAGTTAATTTGCATCTTTCAATATGTAAAACATTTGACAGTACAATAATCATGTTTTAAAGGTTTAGCATTTCTTTTTTGGCTGATTTTAATAGTAATAATTTTCATAATAATTCTGCACAGGAAAGTATCTGTTTTCCTGTTTTTCTCAAAACAGAAAGTACTCAGACCAAATACTGAACATGCTCTGTTTTTAACAGTTCATTCTTAAATAGAGATTCATTTGGACTGAAAATACCCTTGCCTAATACTTCTGCAAACAGTGTATGTTTTATTTTATTATTGAATCCCGTGTGATTTTGAAGGATTTAAATGGTTGCCACAGCAACAGCCTGTGCAATTTCAAATGACCTTTTTATCTCATCCTTTGGTTTATTATATATGTTCTGTAAAAATTAAAGGAAATTGCATTTAAATTGTATTTACTAAGTAATGGATGACCTTGAAAATAATATTGCATACTTTATCTGGAAAAAATATTTGATAAAGGCTTTTATTTCCTTAGCTGACATTAAAAACAAAATAATATAATTAAGGCATATTTTGTGTGAGTGGACACTGTCTTCACTGGTGAATCATCTCCACCTATTTTACTCAACAGGCCAGAAGCCCTTTTCCCCTGCAAACATAATTTCCTTAACTTCTCCTCAATCCCAATTGCAAGGATTTATATGTTTCATGCTGAGTAGAAATTGCAAGTAATTTGTTACAGACATTAAACAAGCCGAGATATTTTCACCCCCTCCTTTGTAGCTTTAGTCATACGTGGCTCATTTGAAAGGTCAGGAACTGCACAATCTCTCTACTTCCCGCTAGTTCTGTCAAAACGCCTTTGATTTATGGTGATATCTTTCACACTGAAATTGGCGCCACCGTGGGGTACAGATATTGCCCTAAAATTATACTCCCAAAAAGAGATAATGAATTCTCCCTCTTAGTCTAATGTTGAATCACCCTTTTTCTATCAAAATCACATATATGTACCTTAGGCAAAGTAAATGCCAAAGCTGCAGATAAAAGGAAATCAAGCTTGGCCACATAACTGATCCAGCAATACAATAGTACAATATTTATCTAATACCGTGTGAATCCTAGAGGATCTAAAGATTAAAACAATATATATTTACAGTTTTAAGCACTTTGCAATACATATTGCTTTTTTCCCCACACAACTAAATACTAGATATATTTGTAGCTGAATTTATAGTAGTATTATTACTAACAGTACCAATTAAAGTGAATGGTGTGAGACTCCAGACATAGTTATTGTGTAGATCTCTCTGTAGGTCTCATACAACCGATGGCCTATGGCAGCCATTAGTGGTGTAATAATGTAAACAGTGTATGTTTTGCCTTGTTGATCATAAATCTTTGGTGATTCGCTGTAAGAACATATATTTACTGTTAGCTAAAGGAAGTCTCCTGAGATCCTTTAGAATACATGGCAGTGTACATAGTGCAACCTGGGGTTAGAGAAGCAGAAAAGGGATGTTTTATGCCCTTCTCTTGTGCATGACTAAAAGAGCATAGTGCCTATGATTTAAGCATTATCTAGGAACCTTAACATTGGACTTAATTTATAAGTATTTGGACTACATGTTATATATTTGCTCTATTTATTAAAAGCTAGCCTACAGTTTAGGGTATTTTCACCAGTTCCACTGTGGATGAAATCAAATGCACTGTAAATTAAATAATAATGATTAACTTTTTACCACAGTCCCCGAAATTTTAAGCACCACTCATCGCATTGCTTATAAAACAATTCCCGTTCAGCTGCTGTGACTGCAGTGATAATGTATAATTTACATTCAAATACATGATAAAAGCTGCATGATAAGCTGTTTCTCATCCAGTTGAAAAGCTCATTAAAGTATTTATGTTCTTTTAGAAACAAGAGGCATTGCTTTTAGAACATTGTGTATATACAGTATACTCATTGTGAAGCTATATTTCTATATTTTTCCCTTTACATTTTTCCCTTTTTTATGTTAACCACACCTTTTTAAGTCATCAAACATTTATTTAAAAAGACTCGCCATGACCCAGGACAAGTGATTTGAAGGCTGAATGGATTGATGGAGACGTATATGGATGGGACACAGTGACTTTTCTGTTAAAGTGCGATGATGTTACAAGTGTTCATTTGAAAAGAATATTGAAAAATATTTTAAAATGTTATATTTAAAATGTACAGACTGTAAAGATTTGCTGGCTTTGCTTACTCAAATGTACAGTATGAACATTTGCAAACCCCATTATTTCTTATCAGAGGAAAACCTAATATTTCTATGTAAAATTTTACCCATTAAAATTACAACTACTACAGGGGCCAATATGGAATTATGCAAAAACCGATGTGTTTAGTATAATCAGAACAAAGTCATTAGGCATTTTGATTTTGGCAGGTCTTCGACAGAACATAGATATGCGTGTGATATATTTATTAATTTATTTTCCAGGGTTTTTAAGCACGGGGGATCAAGCCGCAAAAGGAAACTATGGATTACTCGATCAGATCCAAGCACTGAGGTGGATCAAGGAAAACATCCAAGCTTTCAAAGGTGATCCAAAGAGGGTTACAATCTTTGGATCCGGTGCTGGAGCATCTTGTGTAAGCCTGCTGACACTGTCTCACTACTCAGAAGGTATGCCACGTCACCTTGGCACTCTATCTCTGACAATATCTGTATACCACAGCACCAATAAACAAACACACAGACAAAGCCAAAGACATGTAACGGTCTTCATCCAATGCACCACGACATGCAGCCAGGTACCAGCTGTGCGTAAGTGCAAGTCCTGCACCAGACTGGCTACCTGTACCCTACCGGAAGCCTTGAGCCTCTTGGGATTGGCTCCAATTGCCCCCTGACCCTGTACTGGATGACCAATTATGGTAAATGGATGAAGGTAGTTTTTTTTAAACAAAACATGAAACATAAGTTTCTTAAAGTCCCATGTGTTATTTCTCAGTATAAACTTCATACATACATAGAATTATAGTATTTGCTATATTTACAGAATGCACAGAGCAGACATTAACATGGAATCATTCTGGCTTCATTAAAATTGGTTTGATAAAACAATTTTGCTAAGAGAAACGAAATTTGACAGCCAGCAGGCTTTTATAGACACAATGGGCAGTTGTGGGGAGTAGGAACTGTGTTTTAGCATAAAGCGTCACCAAAGAATTGTGTCACAATTCAGCACAGCATACACTGAACACTGTTGGAAGAGATAAAATCAGAATCTGTATGTTAATTTATCAGAGCATGAAATAATATTACAGTACCTGGATTTTCAGCTGCATGACTCGAGTGTGGTCACAGAGAGAAGAGGGTACATTGACTTTATAGACCCATTTAGGCTTGCTGTATTTTTTATCAAGAGCCGCTTTTGTGAATCTAAAGGTCATACGATTCTATTACAGGCAGCATACTCAATGTCACTTGGCCCTACCGTGCACAGCACACGATGCATGTGATAAAATGTGGATGAGCGTATACAGCCACTGCCACATTAACTTAATGCCTCCAACTTCTATTAATACAATATGCTGCTTTCATCACATGGCAGGTTTTATTGTGCGGGAGCCTCGTTTTCACCTTAGCTCCTGCTGTGTAGTGTTCTGGAAAACAATTCTGCCCTCTGTAAGCTCGTTATGTGGCTATATTGTGGATTTGCCTCTCGGTTTTACAATCACGTACCAAAAGGTACATAAAGAGCACTAATTGCACAGAAGCGGACGGATCGCGAATGTATGCTTGGCAGAGAATTACACGGTAACACCGCAGCAGCCCCAACCGAAACCTGACTTAACACCTTTGGGATGAAACAGAAGGCTGAATTAGGGCAGGAGCAAGGCAGCAGAGAAGCTTTAAAGGAGGAATGGAGGACAGTGCACCCAGAAATTACTGGAAAGGTTTCTGTGGTGCAATGAAACAGTTTTTAAGGTGCAGGGTGTGGGATCCTGTTTCTTAGAATAATAGCCCACAGATGTCCCATCTTCTGTAGCAGGTTTGTGTTTGTTGTATCTGATTGTTATAGTAGGTTCATTCCAGTAAGAAAAACTAATTATTACAGAGCACCCTGCATGATATATGACTCTTTGCTTTCATTATGTCCCTTTGTCAGACCTGACACTACAAAGTATGCCAGTCCCATGAGGATCCCATGAGGATTCCATGAGTATTATAATTTATTTGTTTCATTGTTAGAGCTCTGTATTCTTATGGGATGCATTAAAGCCAGGGTATTACCATGAACACAAGAGAGAAGATCTTCAAAGTTGAGTTCTGTGACGCTTTATACTCAAGTGATCGGTTGAAGCAAAATCTTGGTCTGGATTTTTACTTTCTGGACCCAAACTATCCACTTCTGCTCAGTTCATACCATTGGATGTCTTATCACAAAATGTTTCTGTTTGCATTCATGGGAATTCAGTGCAAAATATTTAAAGAAAATTATGAAAAACCCTTAGAAGAACAGGGTTATTAATTGTTATGATTAAGGTTTTAACAGTCGCTTTGTCTCACAGATCTTTTCCAGAAAGCTATCATCCAGAGCGGAACGGCTTTGTCCAGCTGGGCGGTGAACTACCAGCCTGCCAAATACACCCGGATGTTGGCAGAGAAGGTTGGCTGCAACATGCTTGACACCATAGCCTTGGTGGAGTGCTTACAGAGTAAGAGCTATAAAGAGCTCATAGAGCAGTACATCACTCCTGCGAAGTATCACATCGCCTTTGGGCCTGTCATCGATGGAGATGTCATCCCAGATGATCCACAGATCCTGATGGAGCAGGGGGAGTTCCTGAATTATGACATCATGCTGGGAGTCAATCAGGGAGAGGGCTTTAAATTCGTGGATGGAATCGTGGACAGCGAGGATGGCGTGTCGGCCAATGACTTTGATTTTGCAGTGTCTGATTTTGTCGATCACCTCTATGGTTATCCGGAGGGGAAGGACACACTTCGGGAAACAATCAAATTCATGTATACAGACTGGGCAGACAAAGAGAACCCCGAGACGCGTAGGAAGACACTGGTTGCACTATTCACCGATCACCAGTGGGTGGCACCAGCTGTGGCCACAGCAGACCTGCATGCTCAGTATGGCTCACCTACATACTTCTATGCCTTCTACCACCACTGCCAAAGCGACATGAAGCCCAGCTGGGCAGACTCAGCCCATGGTGACGAGGTCCCGTATGTCTTCGGAATCCCAATGATCGGACCCACTGACCTCTTCAACTGCAACTTCTCTAAGAACGATGTCATGCTTAGTGCCGTTGTCATGACTTACTGGACCAACTTTGCCAAAACAGGGTAAGTTTAATTATAATTAACAAACCAATAAATAAAGAATTTGGTGTCTGTGGTTTGCAGATTACCCTCAGAAAATACAGAACCCCCACTGAATATTTATTCTTCAAATGAAATATCATCAGGTCATGGTAAGATACATGTCAGATAGATGTTGTACTCTAGTAAATTACTCATAACATAAAGATAAAAAATATATATATAGCATGGGCATGTTTTACTAATTCATTCCCTTGTTTTAGTTAAAGTGTGGTCATAATTCGTTCACACGATATATTAAAATGTAGGGCACAATTTACTACATAGCCTGCTTATTGCCTAATGCACCACTTTCATTTAGGCCACTAAACATCTGTATCTGCTGGTTTGGACAGAGATAGATTAACTGAGTTTTATTTTAAGGTTGGAACAGAGTTGCCACCCGCCCCGTATTTTACAGGCTCGTTCCGTATTCAAAAATGAAATGCTGCATCCTGTCTTTGACCAATATAGTATATGATTATTGTCCCCCTCTACAGATTGGCATATTTTATCATGAGGGAAGTCCCGTATTTCTTCTGGTTGGACGTGACAACCAAAGTTTAAATAATCTACAAATATCATCTTGAAAGCCTTGCATTGCAAGAAATTGTTGTTAGGCACTTATAAAGGCACTTATGTCGAATTTTAAGAGCCAGGGTGCTTTATTGAACTAGTTCATTTTCTCGTTTTACTTAAATGGTGGACACATTTTATTAATTTGTTCCCTCATTTTAGTTAAATGGTGGCCACATTTTATTAACTTATGATATATTAAAATGTGGCAACAACATATTATCGTCATGTCAAGAGAGGGGCTGCACAGTAAATCTATAAATGCAATAATATTAATAATTTAATGATGGAAACAAATTGAAACTTCAGTTGTTTTGCAGCCAGGAAGTCAAACATCTTGCATTACTGTCAGTTGAACCCAAAGCAGCCACACCTGTTTCATAGACATGTGTATTGCATTTATAACAAAATGACATTTTATACTATCTTATTCTGTCACAAGGAAAAATTATGTAAATACATTGCATGTGTAAAAGAGGTCAGTTAAATTTAGCATTTTTAGCATTAAGCTTGACTGTATCTTCGCTTTTCATTCCTGTTCTCTGGTGCATGGAAGGTGTGTGTTGTGAGCCCCCTGTTGTTGAAAGTGAGACATGAACTCTCTCTCAAGTGGCTGTTCATCTGCTCTCATCGTTCGTCAGCTTCTCTCTTTGGCTCTGTTCTTGGGTCATCTCTGGCGAGAGCTAGTAAACCCTGAAGAGTGTAATTATCACTTTTCTCTGAAAGCTGGTTGGGCCCGTTCCTAACATGAGCTTTGGTTTGATAAGAATTTATCCTAAGCTGGATTTGTTTCACTTCATGTATAAGACTCCAGCCTTATACTAGCCCTTATATAAAGTTTACGCTCTTTCTTGAGAAATGAGCTGATCTGCACGAGATATATACGTTGTCAGACCACAGGGGCTCAGAGTGGCTGTCATGGGTCTTGTTCTGACATTGTAAGGCATCCTAAGCTCACCAAAAGCAGCTGGAATGGTCTAATGATGCAGGACAACAATAGGACAGTAGGGCAGCTGACAAACCTTGCTCCCAGCATTTTTGAGTAAAGAGAGCAGGTTTAGTGTACTTTAAACTCTAACTCAGGTGAAAACAGGATATATGAAGCATGGCCATATTCTTCTAATGTGTCTTTAAGACAATCCTTTTAGAAATATGATATTGTTGACACTTCATAGATAAATTAACGATTTCCTGCCAACACAGAACTTCAGCTGAGTTTAGGTCAGGGCAGAAATGTGCATAACAACTGCATCACGATTCACACATTGAGCACATTAAACAGTCTGCATAAAAACAGGAGTCACAAAGGAAAGCAGCCTTCCGAGTGAAGCCAATTATTTCTTAACAAAGTGTTCCTGTTTTTAAAGACTGTTGATTTCATTGCCAATTGTTGTGAGATCTCTCCAAATAGCCCATTTGTTGTTGGGGGAACATCGATGTGTGCATTAGGGGTCTGCATTCTTACAGCACTGTCTGTGCTGATTCTCCTTCCCTCCCCTACATCTCCAAGCAATCTATTTATGTTATCCAGTGGTGGAGGTCACCTGGTAATACTGCAGTGTGTCTGCAATCAAAAGAGGAGTGCTTAATTTCACTATGCCTTACCCTAGCAGAGTGTAGTCAGCATTGCCATAGATGAATAAAAGACATTGAATCTTTTATAGCCATGAATTCCATTGGACAAATCATTGTGTTTTCTGCAATGCTCCCATCCAGTGCAAGGTTATTTTTAGAACCTACGTCCTCAACTAGCTGAGGTTTCATACGAGTTACTTCTGTTTTGCCTTGCCACGACTTTGCCAAGAAATGACTCACATATAAGTGAGTCTATATGTGATATCATATCATTGACTGTTCATGATATCAGCAATAATATGAAGAGATTGTATAATGGTTTGCTTTAGCCATTAAATGATTCTTCCTGTTTCCTTGCATGGATTTCATTTTTACTATATGATTAGTCAGAGAGATGTTTTTCTTGAGAAAATAGTGCTATGATGCGCACACCTGCATGTGAACAACGGGACCATAAAAATCACATTAATTACACCAGCTTTCCCCTTACACTCATTTAGACTTACCTGAGTAATTTAAATTACATATAAGACATATATAAACATTGGGTTTTATTTCTAAAGATTATTATCATTTTATTTCAGAGATCCAAACCAGCCAGTGCCCCAGGATACCAAGTTCATCCATACGAAACCAAACCGATTTGAAGAAGTGGCCTGGTCCAAATATAACCCTAAGGACCAGCTCTACCTGCACATCGGCCTCAAGCCGCGGGTCAGGGACCACTACCGAGCCACCAAGGTCGCCTTTTGGTTGGAACTCGTGCCACACTTGCACAACATAAATGAGCTGTTTCCGTACATTTCGACAACAACTAAGATCCCTCCCCAGGACACAACTCCTTTCCCGTACACCAAACGCCTGTCTGGAAAAACGTGGCCATCCACCACCCGCCACCCCGCCATCCCACCCGCTAACACAAAGCAGGTGACTGATCAGCGGAAAACGGGGGACCCCGATGAGTCGCTGGTCATCACGGAGAGCAAGCGCGACTACTCCACGGAGCTGAGCGTGACCATTGCAGTGGGGGCCTCCCTGCTTTTCCTGAACATCCTGGCCTTCGCTGCCCTCTACTACAAGAAGGACAAGCGTCGACACGAGTCCAACCGGCGGCCCAGTCCGCAGCGGAATGCAGCCAACGACATCGCCCACATCCAGAACGAGGAGATCACTCCCATGCAGATGAAACAGCTGGAGCACGACCATGAGTGCGAGTCTCTTCAGGTACATGACACGCTCCGGCTAACGTGCCCACCGGACTATGCGCTGACGATGCGTCGCTCCCCGGACGACATCCCACTCATGACGCCCAACACCATAAACGTCTTCTCCAACACTTTGGCTGGAATGCAGTCCTTGCACACCTTCACTAGC
Source organism: Petrocephalus schoutedeni (assembly GCA_026780765.1). Lineage (NCBI taxonomy): Eukaryota > Metazoa > Chordata > Actinopteri > Osteoglossiformes > Mormyridae > Petrocephalus > Petrocephalus schoutedeni. The sequence continues at coordinate 35,073,126 of JAODKL010000001.1, read as the reverse complement.
TACGGTGGCAGCCAGAACAGTACAAACCTGCCCCACGGACACTCCACCACTCGGGTATAGCTCTTTGCAGAGGGATAGTGGAACTTCTCACAAATCATAGGATATTATTTTGTTATATACAGTAGCCTTCATAGAATATATTGGCTGCAAACTGAGAAATACAGAAAGGATCACTATAGCTGAGATGTAATTAAACTTTACTACAGTGATACTGTCTTCAGACCGGAACATCAGTTGGATCAAACCAAGGAAGCAAGACCTCGAAAATTAACCTTCGATGCTTCAACACACTGGTATAGAATTAAAATTAAGTATATTTCTGTGTGTAGCAAGTGATATCAAGGATAACTCAAAGATTTGTATGTGCCATACGTTGTATAGTACACTAGTAACAATCTACAAGGATTTTCATGTTAGTCCAGTTTTCAGGCTGAAAGCTGAAGGACTTCCGGCCTGTGCCATGAGATGGTGGAGACCAAGGCAAAAATTCCCCAGTCCGAACTATATTTATGGAACTTTGTAAAAAAATGAAATGTAAATAATTGTGAGTAAAACAAATACATAACAAAACATACAAACATACAGACAAATTTTTGTTGTTTTGAGTTTAAATATAGCTTTTAGGAACCTTTTATCTGAGTTGAGATGTATGTAAATATAATAGTCATATGTTTTTTAAAATTCAAGCAGTGTAACTGTCTTCAGTGGAAAAAAAAAATAATCATCGGATAATGTTTATTTGGAAGCTTATGCCACATAACTTGTCTCATTTTTTAGTGTTGCCTATCATTTCAGCAGGATCTCGTTGCATGTTTAAGTATTGCTTACTGAACTTATTTTTATCTTGTGATGCGTTCCACGGTTTTATCACCATTTTCCTTTTTTTTCTATCAACTTAAACACTGCTTCAGCTGAAGGAGTGACCAGCACTGTATAATTTTGAAAACGGCAGTGGATTTTGATCAATATAATTTGGAAATGTTTGTAAAGATATATGTTATATATTTAAAATTGTCCATCGCTAGCAATATGTAAAGCATCGTGCCAGGCTTCTAATATTTTGCGTTAAAAGAAAGAGAATGATTCTAAAAAATAATAGCGGTAACATCATTTATAACAATACAATTTAACACAGATTATTCTAATTATGCAACCAATTTCGAGACAAGCAGAAAACTGTCACTGGAAAGAAATGAGTAAATTAAATTTTTAGATGCGAGCAAAGGTGCCCATCATAGCCTTTTGTCTTTCAAATTAAAATACACGCAAGATTTTAACAAAAGGTGTCAAAATCTATATTGTTTGTCTAATATTGTTTGCAGTTTTGCCTTAAACAATAGATGGTATTTCTGGCTGAACACCTGTATAAAGTTTTTCTGCAGCATTTTTAATAAAATATCACAATATTTTCTAACATGTACTTGTATCACCTCTGTATATATTATTGTATTACTTTAAGGCATCATATCCAATGACAGTAATGATCTGTAGTTGTCCACATTTATTGTCAAACAGCAGGTTCACGTGTAAATGGTAAATGGACTGCATTTATATAGCGCTTTTTTCCCAAAGCGCTTTACAAATCATGCCTCGCATTCACCCAT
>JAODKL010000001.1:35052003-35064367 GCA_026780765.1 Petrocephalus schoutedeni | reverse complement strand
CAGATGCCCGAGCCACCTCATCTGGCTCCTCTCGATGCGGAGGAGCAGCGGCTCTACTCTGAGCCTCCCCCGAATGAGGAGGAAACTCATTTCGGCCGCTTGTATTCGCGATCTCGTTCTTTCGGTCACTACCCACAGCTCATGACCATAGGTGGGCAGCACTGTTCCCTCAAAAAAGTAGGTGAGTCGTAGAACTTCCTGATTCCTGAAAAGGTTCTGGTTCCTGAAAAAGGTTCTTGCAGTGGGAAATTGCGTCTTCTGTGTGAGTATGTTCCCAGCAATGAATTGGCATCTCTATCCATTGTGAACTGCAGCCTTTACCCTGTGATGGACTGGGATCCCGTCCAGGGTGTTCTGACCTAGTGTCCTGTGCTCCAGGTGCTCCTTGCACCCCGTGCAGTAAGATCACTATTCTTCTACCATGTCTGTGTTCTGCACCATCTGTGCTCCTCCCTGGCTGCCTCATTAAGGATGTGAACTTTTCCCAGGGTATCCTTCTTTGTGAGTTTAATGTTCACTCCCAGGATCAGGTCTCCTCCCCGTCACCCGGCAGAAAGGCTGCCACCCCTTGTCAATTTTGTCAGATTCTGTTCCAGTGCTTTGCATTTTAGCTCTCCTCATGAAGGCTGCTCCTTTATATCCTCTTTCTGGCTTGTTTCTGGTGGTCAGAGCAGCCCAAACACAGGGAGATGTTAAGCCTGTTTTTTTACTTCTAGAGTCTAGCTCCAGTAGACTAATCCACTCTAATTTGAAAAGACAGTGTGAGAAAATAGTTGAGAGAACTGAATTCTCTGTCATTGTGGCAATGTGCATCTTCACCTGTGTACAGTTTTTGTCAGTGCTCTTCATGTTATCTATTAATTTCATTCACGTATTGCAAATAAAAGCAGAAAAGTATATCCATCAGTGCCTCCAAGATACGTTTGTGTCATCTAATTGTAACCAAAGTGACACAAAGTATTTACCAATAAGTGTCTGGCCCAGATAGGGTTACAATGAAGCCAGAGCCCATTCCAGGAAGCACTGGCCATGGGATACCCTTGACAGCTTCTAGAGGAACGCACAGTCTGTGATTTAAAGATGCCAGTTCATCTAACTGCACAGAGCCAGGGAATCACTAGTGGATGGTCACATCATTTAAGATAATTTTAAAATAAGCATGACAGCCTTTCATAATGGACAGTGTTGTTAGTTCATACAGGACTCTCTTGGTCTTATTTATTTGAGTAGCTTTTCCTTTATTCTGCTGTGCCTTGTGTAGCTTTTGTTCCCATACTATCTTGTACTCGTTACTGGTCATTCATTGTGTAATGAAATTAGGTGACTGGCAGCTGGATTGACCTATCAGCAATCAGTCCCTGTGTGTGTGTGTGTGTGATCGATCGGTTGCCCGTGATGCGTCACGTCCGACTCTTCTCTTTGTGCCCGTGTTTAGGGTGGCTACAGGTAAGCGCGCTGTGCTAACAGGAGTATTCTAATACTGATTTGTCTTTCAAAGTGTTTTTTTTATAAATTTATAGTGTTGGTCCTGTTGTTGGCGCTGTTTAGTGAATTTCGTGCCTGTTCGCCTCTCAGGTATTTGTATGTGCACCTGTCTAAGCTTGTGGTATTGTTGCGGTTGATGTGCTGCTAACACTGTTGCATGCTAAATAGGTGCGATTCCCTGTACCCTATTGTGCCATTGGTGGGCATGATTGATAGATCTGTGCCGGTTCAGCTGTTATTCGGCATGATACCTTGACGGTGAGTCTTTTTAAATGTAGTTCTAACTCATGAAGGAGAGTATGACGATTCGTAACGTCTCTTTGTGTTTGTTATAGGATTCTCCCTCTCGTTCTTTTCGTCGTCTTCCCATTTACGGCGTGTACTGCTGTCCTCCGCTTCGCGCTGCCGACGTCCTGCTTACCTGCTTATGGCTATGCTATCTGTACTGTCGTGCAGACGCCCACATTGAGGCTGGAAGGGGATTGTTTGTCGGGTTCCTACTGTGTTTGGTGTCTTGCCCTTGTTCGTGTATTGGCATGGAGGATGTGACGATCTCATTCTATTGAGAGGAAATAACTGCCGTTCTTTTTCATTTATTTTCCGGTTTCGTTATTGTTTTTGTTCGTTATTTGTATTGTTTGTTTTTTTTTTCAATTCCATGGGATTAAGATTCGTTTTTCGTTTAATTTGTTGTATTATGCATCTGCCATGATCCAGTGTCGTGCTGGTTGGGTTATTTGTTTATTAGTTTTCTTTTATTGATGCAACTTGGTTATATCTGGCTCCAAGTTGCTTTGTGGTTGTTTTTATAACTTGTTTCTGGTCTGTTGCAGGGGCTGGGGTCTCACGGGTGGATTGGGTTTCCTCCTGGTGGTGATTCTTATTTGGTGTGTGTGTGTGTGTGTGTCTCACTTTCCGTGTGTAGTGGCGTGGTGAGTGCACTTGGTGTGGGTGTGTGAAGGTGCCACCCGGTGGAACCAGACTCCATTTTGTTTCCTGCCGTTGGGAGCCTCACTCCTGCGGGTATTTTTTAGTTATCTATGCAGTTTTTGCAAACCTAATCTTTCTTATTTGAAGTGGGATATTCTGTTGCTCCTCTGATATTTTAGCTCAAAATATTTTAAAATCTCCTTGACACATCCATGCTTATTACCTCCATCACTTGCACTAACAAACATCCAATAAATAATTAAACATAAAGGGGGCGGCGTGATGGTTGGCACTGTCGCCTTACACCTCTGGGACTGGGGTTTGAATCCTGCCCAGTTCCATGTGTGTGAAGTTTGCATGTTCTCCCCATACCGTTGTGGGGTTTACTCCGGTTTCCCCCCACGGTCCAAAAAACATGCTGAGGTTATTTGGAGTTCCTAAATTGCCCGTAGGTGTGAATGTGCCCTGCAATGGGCTGGCCCCCCATCCTGGGTTGTTCCCCGCCTCATGCCCGTAGCTTCCGGGATAGGCTCCGGACCCCCCGTGACCCCAAACGGATAAGCGGGTTGGAAAATGGATGGATGGATGGATGGATGGATGGATGGTAAACGTAAACATCATCAACCATGACATGCCAAATGCGCTGTGTTTTTCCTATTTGAAATAATGAACTTCACCTCACTTGAGCAAAGCACTAGATGATGCTGGGAGGCCAAAATATTGGGTTCACCACGTGGACAAATTCCTGGCTAGCACTCACTCGGGCAAGACATCATGGTCATGTGTCCACTTTCTTCCTTTCTCTTCATTTCCCCTACTGTCATTTGCCTCTTCTATATTCACCATGGCAACACGATACCCACCCCACTGGGGACTGCCCTGTTTCTTCCCACCTTCATAGCAATTCAGACTGAAGAACTTAAAGCTCAGTCAAGTGGCGATGGAAGAATTTGAAACCACAGTCCCATTTATCCTAAGGATAAACAGTAATTATTTTTTATTTCTTCTAAAGCCTTTACATGTGTGGCTGTCTTGTCTCCCCTACAGGCCTCTACTCTTTTCATCAGTAACATTAAGCAACCAACCAAGTGCAAAATAAGTCATTGGAAGCTTACTTGGGGTGAAGCAGTGGCTTACACCTCCCGGGCTGGTAGTTTAAATCTCGCCTGTGCGCTGTGTGTGGAGTTTTGCACATTATCTTCATGGTGTACAGGACTCCTTCAGGAGTCCAAGACGTTTAGGCTAATTGGTGTCTCTTAATTCCCCGTAACATATGACTGAACACCAATAGTGGAGTCGGAAATCATGGCATGGGTTGGTATGGCAGAAATTCAGGTGGGCCTGTCCCATAAAGGTTGACTTGACGACAGAGAGAATCTATTTGCCTCTCAGCAGTGTGAGTCTGCTCAGCAGAAGCCTCTGGAAGCCTCTTCCAAAAATTTCTATGACTTTCAACTTTTAGGTAAAAACACATTTGTTGGCCTTCATACACATGGTCAGAACAAAGCAGCCTAACCTGGGCCATCCAACCACCCATCCATCCATCATGCCATCTATTTCGCTTATAGCCACAAGACAGTTTATTGGAGGAAACCGGAAACCAATGTGACTTGGGGGCCGCTGACAGATGAGGTGCACAGGAATGCAAAGAATTGGTGAACCTAGATCAAGAACCAGGAAACCTGAAGTGGGCCTGAGACACAGAAGCCTGAACACTGGCAAAAAGTCCAAAGACCAAACAGTAGTTGCACAGCACTCTGACTAATCAGGACCTTGAATCCAGAATTAGGACATGAGCTAACCAAGACCAAAGACTCCAGACAAGACGTCCGTCAACAAGAACCATGCACCCCAAAATATGATGCTGAGACTGAAAATGACAAAGCCAGGGATTAGGCTGGAGACACAGGACAAAAACACAGGAAAAAGTGCAGTCAACCACACCAAGCCACACAAATGAGTCTCTGATACAAACACTACTCTGAACCCTATACGCTAAGGGGAATGATGATGATTGTGCAGTGATCAATGCTCATTGCTTTATTTCAATAAGGTTGAGATCAATTGCCACTGGCAAGGACACAGAGCAGGCTCAATTACCCGATTACTAATGTAGGGAGCCACCCACTGGCCCAACGACGGAATCCAGTTGGGCAGCCAAAGCCCCTGAATACATGTAGGTCCTTCCAAGCACACCTGGAAAATCACTTACCCTTTAAAGCGAAATCTACTGATATCTGACTCCAAGTTAAAGACTTATTTACAATCTTTTAGTCATGACAATTCTGTTATTCAGATTACTTCTGGGCTTTCCTCACCAACACTTAACTTTCATTTGTTTGCCCGATAAGGTGATCCACAGGATCAGCTAGGTCTGGTTTCAGATAGAGGTTGAGGGATCGCTACACTAACACAATGTCAGCTTAGATGGCCAATTAGACCTGGCAATTCGTATAACGCCTCAGAAGCTCAGCCACTACTTACCATAACTCAGCTTGGGCTATCACACAAGGTCCTGGAGCGAAGTGGACGACTCAGAGGCTGCACAATGTTACATGCCAGAACTTATCCGAGCCAAGCAGCAGTCCAAGCACCTAGGGCAGTTCAAGTCAGAGTTCATCCCTTACCCTATGGTATAGCTTACTCTTAACAATGGGCAGGGTTTAGGTATGACATTTGGATGTGGTGATCTGGTGATTTAGGTCCAGTTCATAGCTGGATTAAACTTGATTAAACTTGATTATTAGATTACAAAAAAGCATCAATTAAAAATTTCCTTCTCGATTAGTCGGCAGTATGTTGGAAGGGAGATGCCGTATAGCAAAGGTAAAAATAAAGACTGAAAATCATCATCATCTTGCATAATATTGTGCATATTAGTCATATTATATAAATTATTTCTTTTAAAATTTTGTGTTTTGAGTAGGTCTGAATGATAAATGATGTTTTTGCAACACTGTAGAGTTGAAAACTCTTTGAAGTGTATATAGTCAAATATAACTTATCTATCAACAAAGTCTGTCAAATAAGTTGGTGGTATTGCCGTTAGTTGTGCCAACCTATACAAAGCAGGGCTGACAATCACTTGCTTTTGCTCAAAATTGTCTCTATGATGAAATTAAAAATATTTCCATACAGGGGAAGACAAATGTCTTTTTGTGAACAGTTGTTGTTCGCTTTTCTAATCTTCTGTCATTTTGCTTAATTTCTTATGAACGCACCGCATGGTCTGTGACTGAGTCAAACAGCAAAGATGAGAATGTTTATGGTTGTCTCAGAGCGTGCCTGCAGAGCTCATTCAAACGAGATAAATTTTAGACTGTTGTACTAGATGATTTTGAATAGGAAGCATTGTCAGAATTGCAGAGCGTACTGCATTTTCTTTTCTGACCGAAAATATTTTAATGCAACGTATTGATGGTGTGAACCCAGCAGACTGCTATGACCCTTTATCCCGTGATGTGACAGTGGCATGTGCATCAAATGCCACATCGATATTAACATCACATGTTGTGCAAGCCTGTTACGGCTGTGAATTTCATTTCACAATTGCCATCAGTATAAATAAAATGCTGATCTGTTGCATGATTCTACGGACAACAACTTCAAAATTGCAAATTCTGGCATCGTGCAGTGATGGAAAATAACGTCCTTATGACCCACATCGCAGCAGTCATGTGTTATGCTTTTGTTTATATGCTCTCTGCATCCTATATTAGGTACGGTTGTATTGTTTTTTCATTAAAATGTATTGATTTTATGTCAAGCTACTGAAACAAATTAGCTTTTGACTTCAAGCTGAAGTGACAGCAGACAATTTGAAATCTGTAATAGTTTTTCACTGTTAGTGAAGTGTGGTAGACATCTCTATTCCTGTGGCTCTTAACTTAAGGTGTGTTGACTAAATAAATAGGCTTTGTTTGGGTCACTTACCAATGTATCAGAGAGCTTAATGGATTGTGGACTAAGTATCCAAGTGCCATGAAGCAGACTGATGATGCTGAATAGAATCTTATTTCAGGTGCTGAACTGCATTTTTTCCATTATTAGCTTATCTGATGTTTTATTTGATAATATCCCTAACAGCCATTAGTAATAACATACTGAAATGATACATTTAACTAAGCTCAAAAGTAACATTCTTCGATTACACAAAAATATACAAGCCATCTGCTCAAGTATTATTGTTATCATTATTAATGTTATATATTTTGTCAATACTTTGATTGCGACGATCTGACACACTACACTGTGAGCCCGACTGTGTAATAACCCTGATTCCCTGCTGAGAAAACCCAGTGATGTACATGTGAGTTGAGCATGTTTGTGTCATGGCTGATCTGTTGGGAATCATCAGACTCAGCTGGCTGTTAATTAACCAAGCAAGAACACTCCATCTTCCCCTCAAGTCCCCAGAGAGCCATTTGAGTGTGGAGCTTTTGCGGTAGTCATTATCATGCTATATTGATTCACACGGAGATCTGTGAGGCAGCCAACCAGCGAGAGCAGGCAGGGGAAAACAGCAGCAGAGCAAAGTGTAAAATCTACACTGAAAACCCGCGCTCAATCTCCGCATCAGCAGCAATGGCAATTCCTCTGAGCATTCGGTGAGGGCCGAGCATCTCCCTGTTTAAGAAGTCGAATTAAGATGCCAAAAGATGTGCCCACATTCTAGTGCATTGATTATATCCCACACACCACTCCCATGTGAAGTGAGGCTAATGGATGACTATGAATTCATCTGAAGCAATATATATGCTGAACAGTTAACTGGAGACAAATTATCTCAAGGACACTTATCTGCACAGGCCTGTGAAAGTAATGAACAAGGGCCAGAGAAAACCTTGATGGAGTCTCTCTCTCTCTCTCTGGGTGTGTGTGTGTGTGTGTATCTTTTACTGTCAGCCTAATCACAAAATAGTCTTTCTCACATCTCTGACATTTAACATTCTAGTATTTTTATAATACGTCCTTGTAACTTCTACTTTAAAATCAACATTCATAAACTGTACCTAGAGGACATTGGACAGGCAAAAGAAGGTCTCTGTAACTCAGATGCTCTACGGAAACATCTATGACAAATCTCAGCCTCATTGGATTTATAAAGTATTTTTGAGAGACAGTTAAATTGTTTACTTACACTGCAAACCTTTAGATCCCTTTTTCCTTGTTTCCAGAAGACGACTTTCCTGGGAAGATAGTAGCCAGAGCCTGAGTCCTACAGGTTTTTGTAGTAGCCTTAGTTAAGGTAGATTATTGCAAAATTCAGCAATTTGTAATAATAGTCCTAGAATTTGGGAACCAATAAAGTAAAATATATACTGTAGAGCAGTAGTGCTTGGAACTAGCCAGCAGTGTGATCAGAGTAACTGGGGCAATGTGCAGCATTGCAGGGCTTTTACTAAGGATGCTTATGCAGATTAAGTGTTAAGTTAAATATTGCTACTGTACAAGATGTTTGTCATGCATATGTCCTTCAGGCAACAACTATGACAATGACGGCCTGGACACACTCATAGTCCATAATGGTGGAATATTACTTTTCAACTCCCACAATAAGGTTTATAAAAGAATATCTCATAAATGCAGAATAGGATGTTTTAAGCAGGTTTAAATATGCTGAAATATGACAGAAATGTCTCCCCCATGAAGCATTCAGACTTAGTAAAGCATACAATTTCAGTCATGCAAAAGTGTAGATCCCCTATAAAGCCTGGCTAGCTGTTACTAGGTTTCAGGATTTCTCCAGCATGTGATGCATTTCTGATTTGTGGAAACAAAGCAAAGTAATTAGACACAAAGTAAAACAAAGCAATTAGACACTAAATAACAACATAGAGTAGCTAACATAGTAGGTGCTGTTCAAACTGGCTTGCAGTCCTGCTGGACACACAGGAACTGCTGAATGGACAGGAACTGCCAGTGCTAGTGATGTGCTTGCACTTTTACTTTGTGCTTTCTAAATTTTTATGATTCAATTCTTTTTTACTTTTAAAATATGACCCTCCAAAGATAGTGCAACTATGATCCAGCACTTTTTTTAAATATATACAAACATACACACGGGGCATCTAAGATGAAATCACAGATGCCTTTTCAAACCATTAACGAGGAAAGAGTGAACACGATGGAAGCACCTTCAGCCTTCATAAATCACATCATTTATTTGCTAAAGTCAGCATAAATCACATCCTGCTGTTTCGGGCCTGACATTGTTATTCTCTGAAAGGAATGATGCATCAAGCAGACAGAGAACCACACTTTACCACTTAATGTTGGAAGTGATTGTTCACCACCCATGTAAGTCCCAGAAAATGCATTTTGTGATCTGTGCTAACTGCAAACATTTTGTAAGCCTCCCCTTAGATACCTGCATTTTTGAACTTTTGTATAAATAAATACTTAATTATACATATAAGGGCAAAGTCAGACAATGGAAGCAATTGTTTACAAAGAAGACCCACGAGTTTGGTGGTTATATGCCATATTAATGACTCATTAAAAAGGCACTTAAGAAAAATAAAGGACACCAATTAAGAAAATAAAACTGCTTGTGAAAGTCACTTAACTGTCTCCATTCCAGGCCCTACAGAGTTGACTTCTGGTGTTTATTTAAAGCTGTTACATTCACAGTCATAATTGAACTGTATTTATTACTAGTGATGAGTAGCTGAATGCAAAGCTGATTACATACAAAGCGAAATCCCTCCCGTTTACCATCAAGCGCTGCTATTTGTTTCATATTCATCACTATTCCCGTAAACTCTACGGTAAAGCTATTAAAAAACAACAACAACAAAAACAACATTACAGTGAGCATATGGAGTATGGAGTAAAAGTTCCTGCTGTCTGGGATAGACCCCAGGCTATGCATCAGCCTCTACTGAATAAGCAGTCGGAAGCTGGGCGGATGCATTTATAAACTGTAAAATTCTGTGTTTATTTCACTTAAATAGGTAGCACACAAAACAGGGTCCCAGCCACATCACTTGATTTAGCTTGGAGAAAAGCAATGAGTTTTACAATTTGCTGGTGTTAAAAGCAGCGACTCAGCAGTATTACTGAGCACCTTGAATGGGCTACTAGGTCCATGCTCAACTTCAGCATGCTTCTAAAATGTGATCTTTCGATAAATATATTGATTTTTCTGCGGCATGAGAACAAATTCAGATTTGAAATGTGGTTTGTGTTATCAAATAATGAGAAACCTAACTAGCGCACTACTTAACATAGCATATAACTTGTCAAGGCTGCCATTGGGTTTTTCAGCCTCAGAACGGCAGGAAATTGAGTCAAAATCTAATACACATGGCTGAATATTGAACTTACACACTCTGATAGCATTTCCTCCCTGTCTGCTGAATTCCTGACAGGCTGTGCTGTGTATCTCTGTGCTTTTCAGTCAGAGGACAGTATGGATGCTAATTGATTCCTGTGTTAATAACACAGAGGCCACGACAGAGCTGACCACTGTACGCCACTCTTGGCAATGGTGCCACGAGAAGGGCAGAGTGTTTATTCACTGCGCATCCAGCAAACTAAATTTGTCATAAAAAAAAAAAATTCATTGGCTTGGCTTAAATTTCAAGTGACAGGATCGTTTGTTTGCTTCCCGCAGTGATAAATTTGAGAAAAACATCTGTATGTAGTGATTACGCTCTGCATGCGCTCTCATCTTGCCTGAAACATTTACCTAGTCAAATTCCTTTATGTCCACCCTTAAAAAAAATGAAAACACAACTTTTATTTTGATCCCTTTAGTAAACCTCTCCACTACAGTTAGTTTCCTTCTGAGCTGTGACTCTGTTTTGGATTCTGCTCTTCATTCAGGGAAAAGTTTGAACACACACAGACAGACCACGTATTCATCTCTTTGTGGGGACTTTCCATTCATTTCTTTGGGCATAGCCCTAATCCCAACTATGACAATAGTTTAACCTTTACCCAACCCGAACCATAAACAAACATTCAAAGACTTTTACAAAATCAAGGTCCCGACAAGGTAAAAAGTTACAGGTTTTTAACCCATTGTGGGGAAATCAGGTCCCTGCAATGTAATAATTACAAAAAGGCAGATGCATGCAGATTCATACACATATAAACAGCTTTATTATATTATATCTTTGTTATAGCATTTAAATGAGTGCTGCAGCAGTCCCAGCTCCCCTGTCACGTCTCCATTGATAATCTGACACGTCTGTTATTCTGGGGCCTTTCAGAGCAGCAAGGAAAAGCCTCTTTCTACTCACCAGCTTTGGTGTCCCATTTAAACAGACTGGTCAGTTGCATGCTTATATTCTTCTTTTCATGTTCAATTGCTTTGCTTTAATGGCCTAAAATTACCAGCAATTTTCCTCCTTTTATACAGTTGAAAGTTCTTGCATTAGTAGCTCAAGTACCTCAGGCAAGGATACAGTGGTGGTACCTCTTCTGGAACGCAACCATTATGCTACTGGAATGGAATATGCAAAAGTCATTGGTTTGTATATAGTTGAACGCCATCAGAGTGAATTTTAAAAGATAAATCATACGTGGGGAAACAGAACGAAACTGGACTCAGAAACACCAAGGCTGCTCAGACCAAACAGAATTTGGTATATTCCTCTGGACACACTGACATGGCAATCGGCAATGTTAACAAAGAGGCAGATAGAACAAATACATGCAGAAGCCGTGTTGTTTCATCCAGAACCAGTTTCCACTAGCAGATGAAGCAGCAGAGGTGATTTATGGACTGTGGTGTGACAATGTGCAGCAAGCTACTATTCATGGCAAAGCGTATGCCACAGAAATTGGGTTACGTACAAAACATCACATCTCCTGCATACAAATGAAATGAGTCATTCCTTTCCTTGAGGTCATTTTAATAACACAGCACGACAGAGCAGCTTAGTGCCGGTCGCCTTTTTCAGTAACTATAATGCAGTTTCACCAGGGCAGCTGCTGAGCTTGTTTTGGATCTCCGTGCAAACATTGTTATTAATATTTCAAACATGACAGTAACATGTCATTTCCACAAGAACATAATGGTTGGTCTATTGGCACAATCAGTTGATACCAGGCAATGCACATAAATGTTTTCCTGTTGCTGTTATTTTATTTATTTTGCATGGGTTTTCTAATTCCCATGCTATGCAATGTGTGAGTGTAGCTAATTTTTCTGGGAGTCTTTTCAAAATTGCACTGGCATTGGTTGCTATAGGTCCATGGTGCTCCTAGGAGCCATTAATATGTTACAAGTTTTTCATGTCACACTTTCAAAGAACACTGTGAAATTCTTATGCCACAGTTGTAGGATAGGGGACAAGTGCATAGAGGACAATAGGACAAACAACGGTGCAATACTGGGCAGATTCCAATGCAATAAAAGACAAGATAGCGTAATAGGGCAGGGAAAAATATAAATATGCAATAAATAGATGGTGCATCTGGGAAGGAAGTGGAAATATGTTGCAGAGGTAGTACCGTACTGATAAAGTGCGGTAGTGGAAATTTAACAACAGTGTGCATACAGTGAAGTGGGGACAGAGGCAGGTCACTGGTTATTTAGCGACATTATGGCTTGGGGAAAGAAGCTGTCCCTGAAATGGGTGGTGATGCATCGGTAGCACTTTCCAGAGGGCAGGAATGTGAAGAGGGCATGAGCTGGTCGGTGTCCCTGATGATGGGCTCTGCACTCTGCTAGCAACGGGAGAAGGGGAAGGATTGCAAGTGGGGAAGATGAGTGCCCATGATCGTCAAAGCTGTTTGGATAGTCCTATGCAGCATTTTCTGAGGTCACGAGCAGTTGTGCTGCCCATCCACACCATGATGCATCCAGTCAGGATGCTCTCAGTGGTGCAGTAGATGTTTATTAGGGATTTGGTTCCCAACCCGGGCGGCACGGTGGTGCAGTGGGTAGCACTGCCGCCTCACACCTCTGGGACCAGGGTTCGAATCCGGCCCAGTT
>JAODKL010000001.1:35017716-35028290 GCA_026780765.1 Petrocephalus schoutedeni | reverse complement strand
TGCAAACAGTGAGGGGGAGAGAGGGCATCCCTGCCTGGTGCCCCTCTTGAGACAGAAGCTGGAGGATGTTTGGTCATCATGCGTATTACCAATACAATCACACATACACATACAATGAGCATCAGTAAACTTGCATACGTTGTTGTGTAAATGTCAAAGTTAATAAATATCTTTGTTTTTTTTATATGAAAGACATAGTTCTATTATACAGAAATGCAATACTTTACTGTTGTGACAAACGATGAACAGCTGCGTTTATTTTATTCCTTTTAACAGCGTAACTGCATTTGTGTCCGAAAACGAATCGAATGAACTTTGGTTATTCAACATCCAAAATCATCCCCCGCGATTTTAGATTTATATTACGTTATAACACACCCCTTGGATATAACGGGGGTGTTGCGATATAAATAATATAAATTTAATAATTTACTGCTGTCATAAATCGGTAATAGATTTATTTTATTTAGTTTATATTGCCCTATTCATCAACGTAGTAGAATTTTTCCGCAGTAAACGCCGCAATGGCTCTTGGGATCGGTTCGCGAACCGTTCGTTTGAGTCACCGACCGAGTGTCCGAAAACCGTAAGTTCGATTCGTTCATAGAAAGGGTTATCTGTTTTTTTTTGAGTCACCGAGTTAGAGCCTGTATCAGGCGCTCAGCCATTCGGGTGTTCTCGGCAGGCGCTCGGGTGTTTGGGTGTCTACGAACAAGACAAGTGCTGCCGGAACATGAAAAATAAATATGAAATCGCGGGGGATGATTTTGGATGTTGAATAACCAAAGTTTAGTTTTAGAAACTTTTTTTTTTTAATTTAAAAATCGATTCGTTTGGATTTACGAATCGGTTCTATCCGTTCACAAAAAAAAACGAATTAAAAAGAACGATTCGTTCGCGAATCGGCCATCACTAGTCAGAATAAGTTTCACGTCTCCCCTGAATGCTGCCATTGAGAAATCCCTGTTTTATTTGTGGATTAAAGCAGTCTCTAAACCAAAAATGACGTAATCATGCTTCAGACAAATTTTATACGGAGCCCCATGCATTGTATAAACCGGAGCTCTCGGATTCCTAATCGGTATCCAGTTTTTCTTCTTTTATGCTTCGGAGCATTTCAACATCGACTGTATACGCCAGGCACTGTATTGCCCCGAATATTACACGGTGTATTAAAACATTGTAGCTTAAAAGCTGGGGTCTGCGGAGCCTGTGAAGTCTCGAAAAATTGTATGTTTCTATAGTAACTAATCCTGCTTCTGAAGATGTTGATTATTTTAATTGTGCAATAAACGACCTCTAAATGTTGTGCACTGTCCCATAATGTCCCAACACAATATACTTGACGTGTCTTATTTATTTTTCAAGTTATTTATTTATTCTAATGATTGTACTGTTGTGGCGGTGACGGGATGAACGACCCATAATGCAGGCTGCGGGTATGAAGCCCCTCAAAGGGGTGTTTATTCGTTGGACACGGGGAAAAACAGGAACGCAAGCCACAGGTAACATGAACAATATCCGGCAAGGGGAATAGGATGCAGACTGACTAAATAGGGCAGGACATCAAGGGTCAAACACAAGGCAGGTGTGCTGGGTCTAACAAGGGGATTAAAACATTAGGCAAGGCTCAACGAGACCCAGGTGAGGCTAATCAGGCCCCGTCTGAGATTAACACAGGGAAGAAGACATGCAGGGCGGGGCTGAGCGTGACATATACATTCCAATGATTGAATTCCAACTGATTGTACAGGCTGTAAATAGTAATGATTAAATATGGAAATACATAATATCCCATGAAATGAAAATCCAAGGGTGTGAGTGTATTGTCCACCATGGTCAACTGTTCAAATAACACTTTTTTTGGATGTATCTGTCTCATGTTTTAGATTTATTATAACAGTTATTACACCCTTTGTGATATGTATGGACACGCAGTGCACTGGATTGTAAGTGAATGTGAAGTGCGCATGCCAACGGTCAAATATTAAAGTTAGCCCAAAATTAAATTTGGAAACGCAAGGAGTGTGCAAGTTGCAATTAATGTAAATTAATGTTGACATCTTGTTATAGCTGAAATAGCCTACATTTGTAACTATTAACAAGATTAAACAGAAATAATGGAAAGTCTTGAATCGCAAAAATCATTGGTGTGTATAGCCGTCTCTGTACTGGACATCAAGAATCTGTGATTAAAAACCACCTGGTTTGCTTTTGTTAATCATATTACAGCAGGAAAACAGAACATGGAATAAGGCTAACTTATTGCGTTGTCACTGTAAGACATTCTAACAATAAAGTAGATTTGTATTAACTGTGTTCGCCGCTACGCAAAACATTTTCTCAAACACTTATTCAATTGAGATTTAATATGACATAATATGACGCTGCCGCGTTGGTCTGCAATATACTTTATACAGTTACCGGCAGGTTTGCACTGTATTGCGTGTACCTTTAAATAGTGTAAGTTAATATGTGTATTCCTGTATTCCATACCTCTGTAATGCATGTGTTTTGTTACCATGTAACCGTAAGTGTCCAGTAAATTTTTGGCTTCCCCGTCTGTGCCTTCTATGCTTTTTTAAAAGAGATTTCACCTCCTTCATAACAATGATTCCACCCCTCGCCGCAGTATGAGCAGGGTTGGTGACAACAGCTTAAAAGTTTGGCTATTTTTTGTGTGCAAAAAATAAAACATACCATTTTTCAAGATTTTGCAGGCTCCGCAAACGCCAGGTTTTAAGACGTAATGTTAGAACACCATTTAATATTCAGGCCAATACAGTTTCTGGCATAATAAAAATGCTCCATTCAATGTTATCCGAAGAAAAACTCTGGTTGCAAATCTGATTGCATCTATTGTAAAACCATGGGTATGGATTCCCCAGGGCATGATTAAAACGTCATTTTTGGGTCAGGCAATTTTTCAATGCCAGCATTCTGGGGAGACGCGAAACTTATTCTGTCACGATCTTGTGGGAGGCATGGTCTTTTCAATGTACCTGTCTAAGGACAGAAGGCACACCTATAACCCTGCCCACCTTTAGGCAAATGGAATACGAGGGGTTTTCTGACCTCTTCAGACAGACAACCAATAAACGTGAAAGAAGCCGTTTTCCAATTTATCCTTTAGGATTGGTCTAGTGCAGGGGTGGGCAATCTTATCCGCAAAGGGCCGGTGTGCATGCAGGTTTTCGCTGCAACTCCCTAATTAGATCACTAATTACAGAGCTGATTGGCTGAAGAATTCTCACACCTGGGTTTGAACAGCTGACCTAAAGGTTATCCAGAAAACCTGCATACGCACTGGCCCTTTGTGGATAAGATTGCCCACCCCTGGTCTAGTGGAAATGGAGAAAACGACCAGTTTTTTCATTTTTGTTCTTTCCGTCTAAAGTTGAAAAACGAATTATACTCATGTACACGGACCCACTGACCAGTCGATAGAGAACAACCAGTGTCACACTGTCATGATGCAAGAGCATCTGGCTGCAGACCTTCGCCAGGAGGATCTCCACTACAGGGGGGGGAAACACGTGACCTCCACAAGCGAGTCTGGACATGATGTTATGCAAATTTACACCATGGAGGTAGTACCAGATATCACATGATCTTCACACTGTCACGCCCCCCTCATGCAACCGTCCGCTCATCAGGGGAGAACAAGCCGCACCTGAGCCCTCTTACGGCTCTCCGCAACGCTCCTCCAGTGCGAGGTATTGTACACACACCAAGCTAATGTACAGCCCGGACTTTAACTCGACCGAACAGTAATGGAGTCTTTTAAAGTATACACATCTCGATTTGGTGATCGATTTAAATCATATTATTAACACTGGAAATGGACGTTAATAATGTATTTTAATTCTACAAGAAGGGACGTTAATAGCATATGTTAATTATTTTATTTCAGTGTGAAATTCTCACTTTAATACGTAGTCTCCGAAGCCCCATACGGTGATTTTTTAAAATCGTGTGCGCACAAGTTATTTTCTTGTGAGCACAAGATAATTTACTTGTTAGAGGCCGAACTGGAAAGGCATTAATCATTTTCAGTCAACAAGCAACACCATGAACTAATTTTCCATTTTTAAAAATATTGCAAACTGTTTCTTTGGCATTAAGGCTGAATTTTATAGTCCGTGTGTATGGTCGCGACAGAAGTGAAGCGACATGAACAATACTTTTTTTTTAGGTCATCACCGGTAATCATAGTAATACAGTATGATAAACAAACATAATCTGTCAGTGTCACTATTAGTATGCACAACCCTATATTCCATCAATTTGCGAATCATATTCGAGAAATTCATCAAAAGTACTACATAACTTACATAACTTAGTCCCACATTATTGCACTCAGGCTATATTTTGTGCATCTTTAATATTGTTGACACTGATGTTCGGTTCAGTTGCGTCAAGACACTATGTTTGCCTCTTTACTCGGTTTACAAGTTTACCGAGTTGACACCTATTTAATTGTTCCTGTTTATACCTGTTTTACTATTGACTACCGATAATGAAAGAAAAAAGTATTGTTCATGGCGATTCGCCTCTGTCGCAACCATTCACACGGACAGCATACCTCAGCCTTAATGTCAAAGTAGTGTGTGGCAGCGTTATATTTACTCCTTCCAGTAATATTAATTGCAAGGCTGTTGTATCTTATTGTACCCTTATGCCAGATCAAGCAAACGTAGTGCGGCGTGCTGAAATGAACCTCTTACAACATGGCAGCTACAGGTATACACAGCTAACCTGTTCCTTCCAAATAATAACAATTAAAAAATCACTCTATGGGACTTTAGGGGCTTTTGATATGAAAAATATCGAACTTCTTAACTTGCAATCAGACCTTTAAAGCATGACATGAGACATGACATAAAATGTTCCGATAGCTCATTCAACCACACAAGTAACCTTGTAGAGGTTTTATCAATACATCTACAGTTGCTAGCATTAAAGTTCTGCCAAAGGTTTTAGCATAAATATTAATGTATCAATTTGTACAGGGCTGGAAAAGTAACAGCTTTATTATTGTATTAGCATAAAAATATAAAATCTAAACAATTGCATAAATAACTAGAGACGCATTTCCGCAAAAATTGTAGGAGTAGCGTCTAGAAAAAGTGAGTGGAATAAAAATAACAGTATTTTATATTTTTATTACAATAATATAATTATTAAAGCAAAGTTATTAAAAATGAACTTTTAACAAAGATTAGTGATGGGCACTGCGACTCATCTCTAAGGCAATAAAAACAGTGTTGACCTGGAGGTGCTGAGTATCAACACAGTTTTTAAGAAAATATTATACCATTGATATCTGGTACCGCCTCCATGGCGTAAGTTTGCATACTGTCATGTCCGGACTCGCTTGTGGAGATCGCGTGTTTCCGGTCCTCTAGTGGCGGAATGTGACATCTCATGATGTCGGAGCAAGGAAGTCAAGGAAGTTAACATCTTCCAGTCTCAAAGTCTCAAAACTCAACCTGTCGAGCAACACCAATGCAATGCAACGCTGCAGACGCCAGCACGAGCACGCCCTTATGTTATTCTTACTAGTGAGAATTAAGTTATGACAAGTAAACCTTATTCTAATAAGACAATTTGGCTTGCCATACACCACTACTTTATGTTTTTCAACAATAAAATCACCGTATTTCTGCAAAGACGTGTTGTCCGGCTCCCCATTAGATCGCGATCAGGGATGCAGCAAGAATTTCCGGGTCACAACAAAACTGTCAACGGACCCCATAGTGGAATTCCATTTCCCGGTTTTTGTTTATGGTTATACTAAAGAAAATCAGATAATGGGGCATTTTCTCCGTTTCCTGACCTTATAATCAAAAACAAAAAGCGGGTCGTTTCCCGATTCTCGTTTTTCCATTATAGAACGAAAGTCACGTTATTAACACTGAAATTGACTCCCGTATGTCCTGTCGGGA
This sequence comes from Petrocephalus schoutedeni, assembly GCA_026780765.1. Taxonomy (NCBI): domain Eukaryota; kingdom Metazoa; phylum Chordata; class Actinopteri; order Osteoglossiformes; family Mormyridae; genus Petrocephalus; species Petrocephalus schoutedeni. The sequence goes on along the minus strand of JAODKL010000001.1, from coordinate 35,022,342 downwards.
CTCCCGAAAAATTATCAGCTTCTGAAATGTAATTGAACGAACAATGCCATTTTAAAAGCCATTTAAACTGGGGTACCTTACGTTTGGCAGGTTATCCTGTTTTTTGCAACAGATCCCTTGCTAGATTGCTAAATGGGTTTTAGACTTCTTGTACTGGAATGCGGTTAACTCGGGTATGACGTCATTCCGAGTTCCGACTTCTGACCTGCGAGGTGAGTAGAAAGCACCTTTTTTTTTTAACTGAGACAGTTGTTGTTCAGATAACTTTGCTGATTAAGTAAGTAATTTTTTTCCGACAAATTCCTTTTTATCTAATATTACATTACAGGAGGGGGGTACACGTTCCCATGCAATGGTCTCCATCCATCCATCCATCCATCCTCCATATACTGTACAGCTCAGTGGCACAGTGAGCCTGGAGCCCGTCCAAAGAAATGTAGGGCATAAGGCAGTAGACACCCTGGATGGGATGCCAGTCCATCGCAGGGCATATTGATGACATCTGTTCCTTAAACCATTATTTCAGGAGAGGCTTTAAGAATAAATGTACTTCTTTATGGGATAATGTAGTTCTGATTTTATGCACTACATTATCAGTATTTTGAGCCTGAACCCTTCTTTTTATAGAAAGTTTCTATCATGCTACTGAACATTTAATTATAAAGAGGGTAATAAATTTTTCTGAACAGCAGTGGTGTGTGAATAATATTGTATTAAATCTGATACAGAACTATTAAGAATATGACCCTCATCAGATTTCCCTGTTGCATAACTTTAATATTTTTTCAAAATGCAAAATATGTAAACATCATGCAATTTGGAAAAAATGGGATGGCTTTTTCATTGCTGCAGTAAAGCTGTTTTTTTTGTCACGTGCGGGCAGAATGGAGGACACAGCAACAGGAATTCAGGCATCAAAAAGGGTTTTATTAACTGGGCTGAACAGGAAGCACACCATCAATGACGGGACTGAGAAACACTTAGGCCATGTTCACATATACATGGGTATTTTTAAAGACGTAACTTTTTCGATGCGCTCTGGCCTTTTGTCCACACATAAATGGTGTTTTAGGTCACTGAAAACTGGGAGGAGACAGGAGGGTTAGGCAACACATGACAGTTTTAAATAGAATTTTTTGGGACAGGCCTTGTCCACATGTACATGGGAATTTTTAAAAACACCTTTTTCTATGTGTATGGCCAAACAGTGTTTTAGGTGACTGAAAACAGAACTTTTGTAAAACTCCATCCAGGGTAACAAAACTGCATTTTCACTGTTGACGGATATACAGGGAAAACTTTTGGCTTTTGAGGTTTTGGCTTGTTACGTCAGAGTGTGAGCTGTTACGTACTTCGTTTAATGTCAGAATGTGCACCTTTGGTTGTTTTCATCATCTGTTTTTAGCCTGGCAGAACTGGTAATAAGGCTACTGATTGGCCAACATGGCTTTATGGTTAACGTTATATGAACGCCTGTTGTTTGGCATGCTCTTGATAGAGCGTTTTATGCAGACAGGGATTTCTTTTTTAAAATGGATTTTAAAAGTCCCCTTGTACATGAGGACAAAGCCTAAGTGGCAAAGTGGTAGTTCTCACGAACCGGTCTTGGACCAACCGACCTGATCGTCTCAGTCCTGAGCCAGTTTTGTCTTGATCCTGCCTTGGTCTTGGCCATAAATCTCAGTTTTGCAAAACATATTATTTGAATTGACATGCCAATATACTTCTTTCCTCTCAGTATGCAGAAATAAATTTTCCTGATTTGTCCTCTTGTAGCAGCGCTACTTAATATGTACTACTTCTCCCAGCTGCCCCAGTGGTATAACGCTATTGGGCAACTTCAGGTGGGTAAAAGCAGGAATGCGGAGATACGGCAATTACTGTCAGTAAATTTAGGAAGGGGGGTAACAGTTGGAAAACGGGAAAACTGCAGCAATGTGGGTTTTGTCTGCTGTCATCTAATTTGGATAGACGTTGCAACCTCAGCTCCTCTTAAGTGTGTTTTCAGCAGTGGGGGTCTTATCTTGAGACCACACTACTGTGCCCCAACAGGACCCAAAATGTTAATGGATTTAGTGTTCTTTAAGTGCAATTATACACTGTTGCATACATCATAATGCTTTTTTAAAATGCATTACTACTTACTTACATTACTACTTACATTACTTACATGTAGGCTGACAAGTTTTAAAGCATTCAATACATTTTTTTCTTAGGTGCAAATATTGTATTTAAATGTTATTGAGAGACTGAAAAAGATGTTATACATGCAAAAAGTATAATAAAAAATTAACCAAGAAAAAAAAATCTTTTATTTCATGTAAATATGTGCATTATTGTTTTTATGTGAATATTTTTATATATATAAATACAAATGAACACTATACCAAAAAATATGATTCTGAATCTTCGACTTGTTTTGGTCTTAATTAAAAATCTTCATCTTATCTTGGTCTTGATCTTGTCTTGATCTTGAAACAGATGGTCTTGAACACATCTCTGCTAAGTGGCACCCTGATATGCACCTTGGTACACTGCATTTAGTAATACCAGAGCATAATGTATATAACTTACACGTTTCCTCTTTCTGCTGACCATTTGTGATATGTGATATGTTTTTTATGGCTTGCTAGGTCAAACATATTTTTATGTTAAATTGATTGCATTTGGTTGATAAAATCCCTGATGATGATTTACATTGACACATTGTTAACTTCTAGTCTTGTCTTCTAGTTGGAGGGGGTTAAAACTGTGAGATGGCATTATGTCTTTGTAATTAAGAGTGCCCATTCAGCTGATTTATTAGAAGGAGATGGAGAATCACTCTTGTGACCACTGGAGCTCCAAGACCCTCCTGGGGCAGGGCTTTCTGGGCGGAATTTATGAATGCTCCTCCAGGTCCTCTTATTAGAGCTATAAATAATACAGGATATGCAATGATAAATATTCAGACTTAGCAGGTGTTTTACATTCAAACACCCTAACCTTGTTAGCTGCTCCTGAAAGTCAAAGCAGCTGCTTTCTCTTGCCATGGGTACTTTTCAACTGTTAGTCAACTGTGTTCTCGTTGACTCAGTCTAGGAATTTCAGTGGGGACTGGCCATGTCGATGTCATTTAGCTTGTATAAGTATATTAACTTTAATTAATGTCCTACATTTGTTTAATTAAATGTGTTTCCTCTGTCTATTATTATATATTGCAGGACTGTTAATGACCAAGTTCTTACCACTAGCACTTTTTTTACTAATAAATAAAAAAATGAATGGCCTTATTTGCATAAACTGTAAATTCACCAATGTGGAATATATGGCTTACATAGAATTGCAGTAACAATGTGTGATCTGTGCTTCTGTTTTGAATTTAAAATATAAAAGGAAAAGAAAAGAAAAGACTGACTTACACAAACAACCATTACCCAAATATACACCAGGAAAAATAAATGTCTTAAATGTCTTGTGTTTTACATTAGCAAATGCATCAAATTTTGACCATGCTGTTTCTCCAGTTCAGCCTCTTCTTAGACATCAAATTATCATATTCAGCAAGTAGTTAAAATAACTCCTGGAATCGGAGTGTGTGGAGCTTTTATTGCAGATACAACCTAGATATGTCAGCTCCTGTTGGCCTGTCTTATGCTGAATTATCTTTGCCTTGACCTCTTCTTCCCCTTTCTTACTGTATACAAATTCAGCAGGTGGAAAATAGATTATTTGAAGCCCACAAAAGTTCTGAATGTTCTAAAAGTCCAAAGTCTAAAATGAGTCCAATGAAAGTCGACTTTTGGAATAGAAAAGTATGAAAGCTATTACCTTAGGTTTGTATGGGAGATTGTTTGAAATGTTGCCTTAATTTCTCAGAATTTTTTATTGCAGCAGCAGTGTCTGTGATTCAGTATGTGGCACTACAACCTCATGTCTTCAGGGCTAGAGGTTTGGAACCCAGTCCTACCTCTGTGGAATCATGGAGGTTGTGTGGTCTCTGTGTGTCTTTGTGTTCTTCTGCAATAACCTGTTTTGGGGAAAGATTGATTGAAGAGCAAAACTCATTCCATGGGATGTTTTCAAGAAATCTGTGGACTAATTCAATGGACATTCAGTGAAAGTTCTTTGTTGGATTACATGAAGATCGAGTGACCTCCTAAATCTGTTAGATATGATGAGGAAGCCTGACTTTAGGTCACTGGGAGTATTCTGTGAAATACAAAAAAATCATTGTTGCCCTTCAGTTGTCTCTGAATTACTGGCATCCTGTCCAGGGTGAACTTTCTTCGTATATACTCCAACTTCACCATGACACTGTACCACTCTACCAGTATGGGTAGAAGGCAGTGCACAAATAGTTATCCAAACTGTGTAATTCTGAAACTTCTCTCAGCTGGTTTTTAAAGCTTCTTGGTCTGTCTACCTGCTGTTTCCCATTCGGTTCTTAGCCTAAAATTTACTTGAATGTCTCTCAAGTGGTTCACCACGAAATGCGCCACTTTCATCATCGCGCCCGCATTGTAGCGTTGCACAGCACGATGAGAAACACATCTGACAAGGTGACATTTTCCATCCATCCATCTTCCAACCCGCTTATCCTGTTCAGGGTCGCGGGGGGTCCGGAGCCTATCCCGGAAGCAATGG
>JAODKL010000001.1:35000229-35015652 GCA_026780765.1 Petrocephalus schoutedeni | reverse complement strand
CCCCCCCCAGGGCATGGGAACCCCAGGAAGACCACCGCAGGGACAATTACAGCCCCCACCCGGAAAAAGGGCAGAGGGGCACTCCGGAGGGGGGGCCATCCGGCAGCCACACCGCAGGAGCCCCAGGGGGCCGTGGCGGCAAAGACGCAGGCTCCGCCGGCGGCCGGCCACCCACCGAGCTCAGTGGTTTCAAGCATGGTAACGTGATAGGATGCCACCTGTCCATTCATGAAATTTCCTTGCTACTAAATATTCCACGGTCAACAGTTAGTGGTATTATAACAAAGTGGAAGCAATTGGGGACAACACCAACTCAGCCATGAAGTAGTAGCCCATGTAAAATCACAGAGCAGGGACAGCGCATTCTGAGGTGCACAGTTTGCAGAAGTCACCGACTTTCTGCAGAGTCAATAGCTACAGACCTCCAAACTTCATGTGGCCTTCAGATTAACTCAAGAACAGTGCGTAGAGGGCTTCATGGAATAGGTTTCCATGGCCGAGCAGTTACATCCAAGCCTTACATCATCAAGTGCAATGCAGAGCGTTGGATGCAGTGGTGTAAAGCAAACCATCACTAGACTCTAGAGCAGTGGAGACATGTCCTCTGGAGTGATGAGTCACGCATCTCTATCAGGCAATCCGATGGACAAGTCTGGGTTTGGTAGTTGCCAGGAGAACGGTACTTGCCTGACTGCATTGTGCCAAGTGTAAAGTTTGGTGGAGGGGTGGAAGCTGTTATAGCTGCAAAGGATGGGCCAACTCCATATTAAAGCCTATGTATTAAGAATGGGATGTCATTAAAGGTAATGTGTGTGTAAAGGCAGGGTTCCCAATACTTTTGGCAATGTAGTGTAGGTTGGAGCTTAGGGTTTTATTGTGGTAGCAGAAGGCAGTATTATTGGAGGCAGGGTAAGGAGTGTCACCTGGTACTGGTTCATGAATGACATTTAGGAGAAACAAATGGTTTTTGGATGGTATGGGTTACTACAATCTAATTTTGGATAATATAGGTTAATAAATAATCATAATTAAGCCTGGAGAACAGCTATAGGTTATGGCTTTAGAGGGTTACCAAAAAGTAAATGTTCATCACATACTGTAGGGGCAAAAGGTGATTAAGAATATATGAGTCATGATATAATACTTATTTGACATGATAATGGAATTTTAATCTACATTTCTACAGTTCTCTGTTGACTTCTGTCTTTCTTCCATCCATTGTTTCTGTCTTCCCTTTTCCCTCCTTCACATTTTATCCTGTATATATGATGTAAAAATTTAATACTACATTTCCATGTAAAGAAACTTGGGCGACTATAGTGAAAGGTATTATATTAGAATTAATGGAAGAGAATATATTCATAGGATAATCCAGATGTTGGTTCACATTGTACTGTGAACCAACATGGTACTTTGGGGGTACCATGGGGCTTCAATAATGGTACTTTTCTTTAGTAGTACATTATGGGTAATAATATTAAATTATTCTGGACCCTCCTCAACTGATTTGAATCACAGAGCAGTGAATGATCAGCTAATTCCATAATTAACCCTCAACCAGTAATTAATTGTTGTAATTCTACATTTGTCACCCATACAGGCATGGAGGTATTTCGCTATTGTTCTACGGAGCATGCTAGAGTCTTTGCCAGTGGAGATCCTGGAGTTGCCATGGTGTCTAGCTATTCCTTTCCTGTTTACGCTTTTGTTCATGACCATGTGCACATGGCTCACATGATATGACCATATACTGTGTGGTGACTTTCTATATGTGTACTAAGAAATAAATGAAAGTTGGGTGACTTACAAAATAATTTTTTTAAATGGTGGTGGTGCTGCTGGGAGGGCATAACTCTCAGAGCCAGTAAATTGCTTCATTAAGTGTTATCGATACAAGGGGAACAGATTTAGTGTTGTGGGAAAGACGAGTGTTTCTCCTCTTTTTGTATATCATTAGTGGGAATTTCCACTTAAATTAGCAAATTGCCATTACTTAAATCCTTTGTCTAGATCCTGTCCCTCAAAGTGTCATGCTGCCTCCCAGCCAGTCTGGGAGCTTCACATGTGTCCGTCATCACTGCATATCTTACTTTGATGATAATGGTAGTTTCCACTCCCAACTTCAAATGCATTCTCATACAGGATATAGACAAAATACTGGGTATTTAAATCTTTGTATAAAAGCAATAATTTTTCTCTTTTTCTCTGAAGTTTGATATCATGCAAAAAAAACAACAGTAAAAATATCATTTCAATCATTGAAAATTAGGCATTTGCCCACCTTATTTCAGCAGGACTATAATTTGTACCTAATAAGTCCCTGATGGTTTACTCTAGTGGCATGTTGAAATTTTTTTGTACTTACTAAATTTGCAGTTTTTGCTTGTATTGTGTCTCTAAATAAAGCATAATGGGCAGTGATTCATATAATGATTCTGAATCAATGACTGTTTTATGCTTATTATCGACTTGTTTCTCTCAATGACTAGAGTTGTACGATATTTAAAGAAATGATGGACCAGAATCCCAATGGTGCTCACTGGACATGGGGGGATGCAGTCAATCAGGAAGAGTCACATAGAATTTATTACAGACATGTCACATCCTATGTAGCCTTAGCAACTCTGGAATAAAGTTACAGGCAAGAAAAATAGGTCAATATACAAGTGTGCAACCCACTGAAAAATGAAGAAAATGTACATGTAGTGACATGATGCCACATTTCATATGAGAATTGAGAGAAATCAGCTGGGATATGCCATGAAGTATGTTTTAGAATTGAGCAAATCTAGAAAAGAACTTAATTAACTCCTCTGAGTCCTCTGCTTCTATGTTACTACGATATTGGTTCTGCAGAGCTGTCACATATCATTGTTGTATTAGTAACAACCAGGGATTCGAAAAGATGAGAACAGTCTGGAAGAAAACTCAAACTCCTACACATGGGGAAAATATAGAAAATGGCTCAAACAGACACTCAACTGAGGAGACATGCCGTCAAACAGCACCCGTGTGAGAGCAGGGCTAACAGAACATTTACTTTGGTTCACCCCAGTCAATATGAAACGACTTTAATCCCAGCCCATCCTGCTGTACCCTCTAAGAAATGAGGCCTCAGAACTGTAATACCGCATTTGCATAACTGCACTTCTAACAAGACCGGCTGTGCAGCCCTGCTCCCTCTCCAGAACTTTCTGCGACAAAATTTTACCTCCCCGCTGCAGTCATTGTCACGGTCTGTCCCTGTGTTCCTGTTGTGCCACGCCCCTTGTTCCCCACGTGCGTATGTCCTGATTGTTCCCAGCTGCCCCGCGTTTGATCCGTGATGTTTTCCCTATTTAGTCTACCTGCGTTCAGTGTCGATTGTTGTATGCGTTTAACTGTGCATGTTTGTACACCGCTACGCATCATTCACGGTTTTTGCTGTTTGTGCTCATTCGAGTCCTGTTCTTGGGAATAAACGTCTTGTTCCAGAACCGCCTGCATTATGGGTCGTCGTTCGCGCTCGAACCGTGACAGTCATCAGATAGAAAAATTATTTAATTCATATTTTCACCTTTAGGTGACACAGAGGTAACACTGAGGTTTATGATGTTTCCACAATGATCTATTTATATGTGTGTGTGTGTGCGTGTCTAACACTGCATATGTCATGGTAGCATCACTCTCTGCAGCCCGTCCTTAAAGAATCATGCAATTTGCTACTGGGCATTACGCAGCAGTGACGCATCCTTTCTGTCAACATTTGTTCTTCTTGAATCTGGATGAAGACGTGAGGCATTTCATGACTCCCGGACTGCCATTTCCATCAGTGACAGCAAGCCTAGGTAGAATAAGTCGAGCACTCCTTGATGGCTGCCGCTGACCCCTGGATATGAGATCCGATAGCCCGATGGTACAATTATCGGCCGGTGGAAGTGAATCACAGCGGTGGGTGTCTGCCAACCTAATTTAGTCGGAGAAATTGTGCGGTGTCTTTCCTGGGAAGGTGCGTGACCTTTCTGCATAGGGAGTGGTATATGCCTCCAGCAGCATCCCGTCTAATCTGCGTTTCAAGCAAGCCGTCTCCGCTTTTGCCACCCACTGGTAGCAGCTGTTTTCCTGGACCAGGTGTATGGCTGCTGTTTCTCGAGCGGTCCTGACTTAAACTGGCTCCAGTACAGGGAAGGGAGAGCAGATTTGGTGATGCTGACCACGGCAATGTTACATTTTCTCATTACTCTGCAGACCGACCTGCAGCCCATACATTTTTTATGCCGTTGCCCATTTATACATCTGCAACTGCCGCAATTTTGATTAAGCATCTTATTCAAAGGCACAACAGCTGCTTTCCCGCAGAATTCATGTGGCCTGTGTGTGTGTGGCCTGAATTCATGCCGGTCTATTATGGTCACAAGTCCAATTTCATGCATATTATTCTACTTCTGTCTCCAAACCCGCTGTGACAAGTTTAAAATGCACAGCATCCATGATACAGGGTAATGTGTTTTTTCCTGTTCTAAGCTACCAGTGGTTTGGGTAGCAGTCCGAGTGGTGTATGGCTCTATTTTTAGCAATAACGCCCTTATTTGAAACAGCACTTTTTGTCTAGGTGCTTTAGGAGCTTTTTTTAAGTGTTGTGAATAACGTCTATGCAATTGTGTTTGTGTATGTATGTCAGACCAAGAGGATGAATCATAAATAAAATCACTGTCTCTTTGTTAGTTTCCAGAAAAGAAAATAACACTGATTGGAGCTGAATTCGAACAAGGAAATCCAAACAGTTTTAGCTGAAAACACCACCTGCTAGGAAAAGCTCTGATTATGAAATATGTGGATTGGGAGTTATTGGAAACATGTACATGTTTATCCAGAAGGTAACAATTCTAGCATGAGTAAGATTACTATGTGTTCATTCCTCATGGGAAACCATCTAAATTGAGTACACAGAAATAATAATAATAATCACTAATAATTGTTTTTATTAATTTGCAGTGGGTTGGCGCCCCATCCTGGGTTGTTCCCTGCAGTGCGCCCAAAGCCTCTAGGATAGGCTCTGGACCCCCCGCGACCCTGATTAGGGTAAGCAGCTTCAGGAAATGGATGGATGGATGTTTTTATTAATGCTAATATCTTGTATATCTTGTAAGTGTTACAGAATCCCAGCAGAGTGTAACAAATACTGTGATTATAAATATTCTAGTCACAAACAAGTGCATAATGAGCACTCCTCAAAATAAGAGTGCTGCTGGAGCTCCTCCCACCATCATATATCATGGTCAGGGTATCTATCATGATACATCAGGAGACTGTAAAAATCATCAGCAACCAAGGCACACTCTCACTGGGTGGAATTCCTACAAGGGTGACTGCGGACAGCTAGCAGGACTGCAGTACTAGCTCGAGTTTCGGGTGTGTAATCTGATAGTTTCCAACAAAGCTAACATGCTAATTCAATCAACAGCATAAAATTCTTATGGGTTTTTCAGCACTTCGAATTTCAGATAAAATGAACATGTGCAATTTATAGGCCTTGTGACATTGTATATGGACCCAATTGATTGATTTTAGAATTATTTAATACCATATAAACGGTACACTGCCACCAAGAATGCATGATAGATACCTTTGTATTGTATCATAATGGCAGTTATAAAATTTATAAAGCATTACAGCATCTTATTTTTACAGTCATAAGGCATTATAGAGTTGATTATAGTACTTCATAAGCTCCAACGAATCTGTAATCTATGATGTACTATAGATACCTTAACAATGCATTATAATGACTGGTCTAAGATAAGCACTGCCTTATGAAGGTTTCTATAGTGCATTATAGACGTGAGCTTCATAATTCATAATAAACATGGCTTTAAAGTGTCATGCTTTTTATAAATATGTATTGCCATATTAATAATACTTTTGAATGCATTATACTGTATTATATTCGTAGGTGGGAAAAATTCGAATCATTTTCAAGATTAAGGAACGCTGTTTAACATCCTGGAATGTGGGAACTATGGAGCAAGGTGCACAGCTGAGAAAGAGATACAGTAGGAATAGGAGAATAGAGATAGGAAAGCCTGTGCCTCCTTTTCCCTAATGATCGTCTAGAGGGAGTCACTACATATCTCCAGCAAAGTGTGAGGCATGCAGCATCTGATCGATGTTGGAGGCTGAAACCACTTTTAAGTAAAAGCAGCCTTTCACTGTTTATAGATATGGAGTGACTCTCTTTCACAGCCGTTAACATTTCCTTGCCTTCCATAATTTTTGAGATTATGAAGAGTACATTCTAGCTCTTCATTCCATGTCTGTGCTGGACTAGCATCTAGCGTACCAGTGAAATCCAATTGCAACCGTCATAAGATGTATTATAATGATGACGATGATGCTGATGATGATTATAATTACTACTATTGTTGCTGATTATCATCCTCCTTGCTTCTACAGTGGGATCTTCCTTTGGTTTCTGAGATACTGTACCTATTGAAGGTGTGGCCAGGTTTTGGCAGGTAACTACAGGGTCATGCCAGCTGGCACATTGCTCCAAGCACTTGGTTTTCATACACGCTATTGCCAGTTCAGTACTTGGCATTCTTCGACGTCAATTTTGTTCACAAATTTGTGACTTATACCCTCCTGGTTGGATGATTACACAGTTGGCCCTCAGCTGCTTTCTGACCTTTATTGGCTCTGTGGCCCCTCGGTGTGTCTAGTGAGCTCACCGACTCTTTCCTGCAGAGCTATATAAGTGCCCCCCCTGTTACCCCATTTACTCTGTGTCTGGGTCCACCCCCACAATTCTCCTGAGAGCAACTCCCCTGTGACTTGCAGGTTAAGCCCTAGCAGGAGAGGGAAATTTAATGCTTGACTGACAATGTAAATTGATTGTTATGAGCAGGATACCAGACTTTGGGGTATGGGAGGACCAAGTGCTCACAAAAGCCCCATAATTTAGGATAACATTACTACACTTTGTGGCACAGAAGCTCAGTGGGGAGAATGATACCATTATCTCCATGGTGAGGGCAAGTCCAAATTGTCCTATGTTTGTATTTGTACCATATGATGGACAGGCAGTCCATCCAAGGTATACCCTTTAATGTCTCCTGTGCTTTCTAGAGCTGGATCCAGATTGGAATTAGTTGTTCTGGAAAACAAGTGGAAGGATTGGTTGCTACAACATAAGGTTTGAGGTTTGCTTGCTACAACATAATCAACAACTAATTGCTAATGTCTTTGTATTGACATCTACATTGCTGGGGAAATTCAAAACGTGTAGGCCTCAGAATGTGACCACACTGACTTGGCAAAGACAACAATGATGCTTTTACTCTTCACTGGAGATGTTGTCACACATGTTGATCATTCCTTTAATTGTTTGACCAGATCTGCTCCCCAGAACACAAATAGTTATGTTGAGTATAGTAATGCTATACCTGTTACACTATACTAATAATTTATCATCATCATCATCATCATCATCATTATTATTACTATGAAACATAAAGGGGTTTTAAGGAACTTAAGGAAGCATGGCTGGAAAGACACAGGATCACGAGGGAACCAAAGGGGAGGACTGGAATGAGGTAGGCCACAGGTGAGAAGAAAGTACGATATCAATGACTGGGCTGGAGAACACAGGACTGGGAAGCACATATACTAGGACTCGGGAACAGTAGAGACAGGGACAGACAGAAAGACAGACAGAACATGCGGACAAGCAGGGGAACAATGGAGACACAGAGACGAAAACACCAGAAGGGGTAGTAGTAGGGTGGGACAAGCCAGGGTAAAGCAAAGGTAGGACAGGGCATTGGGACAGGGACTGAGGCACAACAAACAGAAACGGGGAGCACCCAAGGAGTCTTACGGACCCTGGGGAGCTGGATGACCACCCTGGGATGTGGACCCTCCTGGGTCCATTCACCGGCTAAGCGAAGCCCATCGGGACTGCAGGACCTGAGGACTTTGGAGGGCCAGCAGGACTGGAGGGCACTGAGGGTCCAGCAGGGCCAGAGGCACCAAGGGGACTGCAGGACAGGAGCAGGAGGACGCTTAGGGGACCGCAGGATAGGAGCTAGAGGTTACCATGGGTTATTCCCTCTGGGGATCAGCAGATGCCACTGTCTACCTCTCCAGGAGACAGAGACTCGGCCAGCCCCTCCCTGGAGCCTCAGGTGACACCAATGGCTGCCCTAAGACCTAGTGACTATGGAAGGGTATCCTCTGAATCACTCCCATCCATTCTGGTGGCAACCGGTGAGTTGAGTATCGGACTTGCAGTGACCTGCAAGGGATGAGGCCGCCATGGTGCACCTGGAGGCTATGAGGAGGCCAAGTCGGGTTTTGGAGATGTGACAGAGGTGAAGATGGGCCCTGCTGGGCCAGGCTCTGGATGCTTGGGAAGAGTGGTGGCCTCCTCTGGGCCAGGTTCTAGAGGTTCAGGAAGAGTGGGTGAGGCCTCTCCTAGCCTGGACAACAGCCACGCATGTCGGTACCTGGAGATGGCAGGAGGAGCTGTGGCAAGCTGTGCAAAGCCAGTGGTCTGGTCTGAGGAGAGCTGCGGGAGGCCAGCGGGTGAATATGCAGTGAGCTGTGAAGAGCCATTGGGCAATTCTGCGGGAAGCTGCGAAGAGCCAGTGGGCAATTCTGTGGGAAACTGCGAGGAACCAGTGGTCAAATCTGTAGTTTCCTGCCCAAAGAGTCACTCCATTTCCCCCATACAGTCCCTGACCCCCTCTGGTTCCTGAGGATCTGTGTCTTGGGTGAGCTTGCAAGTATTTCTCCTGCCCTCAGGAAGTGCACTCCAGGCTAGGGCACTCTCCTCACTGCAAGGTTGCACCTTCACTCCAGGTGCTGGTCTAAGCTGATGAGGGGTGCAAGCATGGTGGCTCTGGCGGATCCCACAGCTCTGGAGACCTTTCTGGTTTTCGGATCAGGGGAACCCAGGAATTCCAGTCCGGCTGATGTAGGGAAGCCTAGAAGCTGGGGCTGATGGTACGGCTGCAAAGTTAAGTTTCTTTATGAGTCCAGTCATTCTGTCGTAAGGGCAGGCATGGTGAAACAAAAAAGGGTTTTACTGAACTTAAGGAAAAGGGCTGGAAAGAAATAGAATCGTCAGGAATTAAAATGGGAGGCACAGGCCACAAGAAGGTACAGCACGAAATGACTAGACTGGGGAACACAGGACTGGGAATCACATATATAGAAGATTAACAAGGGAGCTAACAAGAAGCAGCTATTAGTGACTAACACGAGGGTTAGGAACAAGAGGTATGACAAATGAGTAACAGACGTGGCCTGTTAGAAGTCACACTAGGAAAGAAATGGGGTCATGCGGATATGATGGGCAGGATGTGACAATACATAAATGAACCACAGGAGTAGAATTGTGTTTTTAAAGATGTTAAAGAAGGTATATAAACTAGAGCTGGGTGGAATATTGACTTTTTACAGTATAGTTATACTTTTTCAAATACGATATACAGTACTGTGCAAAAGTCTTAGGCAGAAAAGAAATAAAATTAAAAGCAGTTTATCTGGGTAGTAAGTGTATATATGCTCAGAAAAAAACATAATTCAGCATTAGAACTAAACAAAGAATTTCTTCTGTTTTCCAAAGAGCTCAATGTATTCATTAAATTTCACTACCAGCTTTAATGTAATTCGTCTCCTATTCTTCCACCTCTTCTCTCCTGCTTCAGGCAGAGGGACTGGAGGCAGCTTGGGGAGCTCCGACAGCGGATCGAAAGGTACTCCGCTGTCCAGTCTCACCCGCCAGAGCATGACCTCCGCAACCCCACTCCGGAGCTGTAGCAGGTTGGCACGGACTTCTTCCGTGAGGGAGGTGTCCGACCACAAGAACAGCCCCTTCAAGATGTCCTGATTCCACGCCGCTAGGGCGCTAGCCACGGGGTCCTCCTGGACCTCAGGCTGCTGCAGCCAGTATATGGCTTCATCCACTAAACCGAGGTATTCAGCCTCGGTCAGCTGAAGTGTCTTTTTCAAGAGTCCAGTCATTCTGTCGTGATCGTGCCAGGTGCGAAGCAGGGAAGCACAAACAGGAGTCCCAAGATCGGGGATACACGGGGTTTATTCTAAGAATCACCCAGGTAGGGAACAGCACGATGAAACTTCCTTAATGACCGAACTGGGGAAACATACTCAAATGCGGACTGAAATACACAGGACTAATAACATGGAACAAGGAACAGCTGGTAAACGCAGGGATTCCACACGAGGTTATGGCACACAGGAGGATCAGACGGGCTGGGCATGGCACTCTGTCAATTACGTCATTAATTAATTCAGTTAATTAACTTAATGAGGTATTGATTAGCCAGACATGGTATGCTAGCAGTCAAGTGAAAAATAAACAGGTACATTGGATGGTTGCTAAAAATATTTAGGTGACTTTAGGAGAGGTGTTGAAATATTTAAGGTGACACGTTGACATACATAATATCAGTTTTGCACCAGCATGAAGATCTTTTTAACTTCATTATGTTTAACTGCTTAAGACTAGCACAGTACTGTATAATGAGACAATAGTGTTTATATTGATATCATTTTGTTAAGATGTTAGAATTAGGACTGTGAAAGTTAATGTGTTAGCATTAATTTTAAAGTCATGGCAAATCATTATTATTTCTTTGAACTGCATTAATGCATGTGTTGTTTTAATATCCAAATAGTAGGCACAAAGATTTTTAATTGAGACCTATAGTATTGCTTCTTGGTTTAAACAATGCAAGAGCTTCAATCATGACCTTGTACAGAATCCCAGAATTCACAGCTAAAATTAAGAAATTCAGTTAAGGGAAGCTGATGGACAGGTTAGGAAAAGAAACATTGTTACTTGGTTGATTTTGTTTTTTAAAAATGTGCCACAAAGTTGTCTCCATGTTGGCTCTGGGACTGCACCATTGACCTGCTTCCAGGAGATTCCTTGCCAAAGAGTCAAGTCTACCCACTCACCTTGCTAGAGTCTAAGGCCATGGAGCAATATGTGGAGGAAGCCTTGCATTCCGGGTTTCTCTGATCCTCCATCCACATCTCCAGTAGCTCCAGGTTTCTTCTTCATGGTGATGAATGATTGGTGTTTATACCCAAGTATCAATTACCAAATATTTTCATTACCACGCATGGCCTATGATTATGCCTTTCGGGCTCTTTAATGCCACCCCTGTGTTCCCCAGTTTTCATGATCTCCATTTTTAAAGATGTGTTTCTTGCTGTATATAGAAGACTTGCTAATTTTCTCCAAATTTCTTGAGGAACATGTGGATCATATAGGGCAGGTATGGATCTGTGACTATTCCCTCCAGAAGAATGTGAGTTCCATGTGCAGCATCTGTCTTTTCTAGGGTACATTCTGTCACCAGGTGCAGTCCAGATGGTCCATACTGGCTAGGATAACCCACATGTTGATCAGGACCCCAAGCAATCCTGCTCCAACCTAACTCCGAGCTGTGCATCATAAGTTGTTCAAGGTGGAATGTAATTATGATGTAGTTAACTAGGAATTGCTGGCCATTGAGCTTGCCCTGGAGGAGCCGGAGCATTGGCTCAAGGGAGTTCCAAGTGTTGATTGATCACAAAACCTCAAGTATGAGTGCAAAACGATTAACCCCTTGACAGGCTTGGGGCCATATTTTTCATCCAGCCTAGGTTTATAGTCACCTACCTCCCTGGGGGGAAGAACACAAATGCTGATGCCTTCTTTCACCGGTTTGATCCAGACCACCTTTCTCCAGTCAGAAACATCATTCTCCCATCTACCTGTTTTCTCACTCCCATCTGATGGGGGTTGGAAGAGAAGACTGCCAGTGCCTGTCTAAAAAAGACCCTTCTCCTGTCAACACGCTGCCCCAGAAACCATATGTACCAGCTTCTATCTGACCCCAGTTCATTCAGTGAGCATACACTTGTGTTCTGGACACCTGGGGATTTGGAAGACAACTAACTTGGTGAGTCATCGTTTCTGGTGGTAGTCACTAGTGGTTGACATGCATGACTGTTTCTTCTTGTCCAATATGTACACACTCAAAAACCTTCCTACCGTTGTACTGTGCTAATAATCAAGCTAGCTGGTACCAGTACCTGCCATTGACAGAGCATGCACAAAACTCTATCTCACTTAAGCTTACTCAATTCCATTGTGTCCTAGATTGTCAATCCGGACTGTTCCCCCGGGGAAGCAGAATACAGTGATGTACTGGCTGTGGACGAATAGTTACGTTGAAGTGGAAGGGTCTGGGAGAAAGTTGTGCGTCAAATTAACCCTGCCACCTCCAGTTACCAGTTGGCACTATTAGATATCTCCAGTGTTTCATGTCTATCTTCTCAATCCAATCCATTTCAGCTTGATGCACCCTCTGACTGACTAGCCTGAATCACCTCCCCTGCTCAACATTGATGGGATCCCAGAATACACAGTCCATACCATCTTGGACTCTCAACAGAGTAATAGGTGCCTCGAGTACCTTGTTAAATGGGCAGGGTATCACCTGGAAGACCAATGATGGATTCAGGCGTTCAGGACCTCTCCTAGGTCCCAGACAACATCCAGACTGCCTTTCGGTGTGATCACGCAGATGTCCTCCCAAGAGGCAATCTCGGGTGCCAGGAAGTACCTGTGATGGGTGGAGTACTGTGAGGATAGACTATTATTCCATTCCCCTGAGCCTCATCACCCTCACTGGAATAATGACAGCTGTGTCTCTTTACTGATTCTGCTTCTTGCCTTTCATTCTGGTTATCTGTTCACTCTATGTTTGAGTCCCATGCCCCTCTGGATTCTCGCTACATAGTGAAGCGAAGCGCTTTTATGTCATAACTTGTTTGTTGGACCCATGCAACACTGAGACTTCTATTTGGAATAAATAAAATTTCTTTTCTAAGTAGTTGTAGTTGCATATTTGCAACAGGTGCTGTGCATTTTTATGTCAGTAGATGGCTACTGAATTTGGCAACTTTATCTAGGAATGCATGAAGGTTTATTGGGTGATAAGTGTGTCAGTGGTCCTAAGCATGCATTAATATTCATTATCATTAATTGAAATAACATGACCTGTCTTGTTAAATTATTATGTAGCTTTTGGGGTATGACACAACAATATGGCATGTCCAAGATGGACAAGCAACTAAGCTAAACACAACTGTCCAATGTGTAACCAAAACTGAGGATCACAGAGCTAAATGGACATATTGGCAATAGTTATGCAGGTGTGTACTCAGAACAACTTAGAAATGAGACAATGTAGGCGAGGGTCATTTAAGTGGGAGGTGTCAAAATCAGTTATTTTGTATGCTACAGAAATAATGAGAAAGGCATGATTTTTTTTTTCTTGTTTCCACTCATAAAATGGATGCTAATAACCATAGTAACAGAAAAATATTGAATATGGCATATTTATTATTTGTCATCTAAATTGCTGAAGTCAACAATTGTTTTTCAAGCATGATTAATTTGGAATTACAACTTACCAACTGTGCATAATAAATTATAACATGCATAAAAATTAGGGGTTATTGACTTGGAATTAGAATACATGTTAGTGGTGATGAATTACGATAAGATGTCCAGCTAATTCTCTCTGACAAAATAGCAGAAGATTTATGTACATGGCAGACTATCTTCCACAATTCTTTTAGTGTGACAGGTAAAAGAATGACCTAGTCTGTATCTAGTTCACTTTTAGTGCTTGATGGATGGACCCATCCAAAAATAACTGTCTAGCTTTATCTTTGGTGAAGAGGGCATGTGAACTTTATGTGCCTTTCCACTGACAACACTGAGTCACTGAAAATGTCTTTGTCCACTCAGTGTTACCTCTAAAAACAAACTTTCCTGATTTCTGGAAGTCTGTGGTTGAATAATATTTCATGTATGCGTGTGTAGCAAGTAACTAGAAGTTTAGGACTGTGGAAAACAAAAGAACATGGATAAAAATTTGGTATTTTTATTAGATGCGAACCAAACTTTTAAATCCAAAATAGAAACATTAAATCTAAGATGAGAGAAAAGAAAAACTGCTGACAACAGTGTTCAGTGTGCCCTTGACAGTGGCTTGTACAAGTACATAGTGCATTCTTTTGAAATCGTTATATCAATCAGACTCTATAGAGAAATGTAACACCAGCTGTGTAAGTTTGGAAAATGGGAGCCCTGACATCAGTTTCATGCTCCCCAGGATACTGTGCCATGCTTTCTGAAATCAAGCCCTTACACTCTGTGTTGCATCGCACTCATTTTATCTAGTGTTGTGTAACAATGTGGGTGGAGGAGATCCTTGGGGGAAAAAGACTGCTTACTCACCAGAGTGATTCAGTGCTTCCTTCACTGCTCTGTCCTGCGCTGTCCGCTCCTGTATAGAGAGCTTCTCAGCCTAGCTGTTTAGCTCAGTAGCACAAACTGATTCCAGCTCTGTTTGGTCAACCTCCTTAAACTACTCTGACACAGGTATCAGTCTCTATAAACCCACTGGTGAATGTACTGACCCTCATTGATGTTAATGATGCTTTAGCTGGGCTAATGATTAATAGCATCCATCCATCCATCTACCTACCTACCTACCTACCTACCAGACACTGGATGAAAATTGATATAGGGTATTTTTTTCTCTCTCTTTCAGGAGAGCTGTCTGTGCCATCAATGCAATCCTCAAGTGTTCTGACTGTCAGGTAAAGACCGAAGTAATAGATTGTGAAGATAGACGTCATCACGACTGGATTATCTAGATGACCAGCTAAGAAATAATCTGTAAGAGGCTATTGAACCTTGCTGGTGCAAAACCAGATCTCTGTATTTTGGCCCTGCTCTAGCAACGTAACATGCTGGTGGTAATTAGATATTGATTCAGTCTGTCAAAGGATATTCCCCATAGTGTCCTCTTTTTGAAAGTCTAATCTTGTAAACAACAAAATGCAACATCTACTGACTTAACAGCAACGAGAAGCATGCCAAACATGCTGGTGCTCCTTCAACTCTCTGTGCATGTAAGTTATAACTCTCTGCACCTCTACGACCCCATTGATGGCTGCGTGTGTATGCACTTGAAACGTCTTACCGTTGTCTGTTTTGTTTATTCCCGAAGGGATTCATCATCGATCTTAGTGGTAGCCTGTGATGCTAACCATAATGCTGGCATACATCTGACATAATGCTGGCATACAACTGTATGAAGGAGGTTCCCGTTGATGCACAGGGTTGAGCGGTTTGTTCACTTAGGACAAAGTCACTTAACCCATCCATAATCCAACTTGTTTTTTCCCCAGCCCCCTCACCAAATGGCACAAGATGTGTGCCCACACTCCTCTACAGGGGCCAACGCTGGCATCGCCACCATTCAGGAGGTGGTGCCCCCCCTGCTTACTGGCTGCCATTTTGCTGTTATTGAAAGACTAGGTAAATCTTGGCAAAAATCTGCAGCACTT
>JAODKL010000001.1:34940746-34963817 GCA_026780765.1 Petrocephalus schoutedeni | reverse complement strand
TATCATGTCAATATGGACCAATATCTCTGAGGAATGTTTCCAGTACCTTATTGAATCTATGCCACGAAGGATTAAGGCAATTCTGAAGGCAAAAGGGGGTCCAACCCGGTACCAGCAAGGTTTACCTAATAAAGTGGCCGGTCTCTCATATAATATATATTCTCTCCACTTTACAGACCAGGTGAAAGTGATATGCTATGAAAAGACATTGCATTGTCCTTCTCACATTATCTGTATGCTATCCATCCCCAGTTGACAAAAGGAAAATAATGCTATCAGGGGTGATGCATTAAACTCCAGAGAATGTGCCAGTGCCTTTAAGTGCCGACATACAGTCATACAGCAGTTATGTGATATGCATTAACATGTTCATTGTCATATCCATCAACAGAAAAACAGAAAATAGTGGAAGATGAAATATGACTATCATAATGTTTGGCTTTGGACTGCTAGTTTACTAGTTGCTCTGCAAAAAGGCACTGATGCATGTGCTATATCTAGGCCATTATACACAAATTATAGTGGCAGACAAACAAAGGATTGAACCTCCAAGTTAATTTCCAACACACAAGGCACATCTAATGCAGGTTGGTGACTTCAACATCTACTTGTCAGCCTGAAATCTTCTGTTTGCTATATCTCCTCCACTCTGACAGCTAAAACATGCTCAAATCAGCCCTTACCAGCAAACCATTGCACTCTGTCTTCCAAGAAACGGCAGTGGTCCCAGTTACCAGTTAACCTTGTCTACCTCTTGCACTATTATTTCATCTCACGCCACCCCGTCCTTTCTCCTGACAATAATAACCCAGTCACTCCAACAAAATAGCTTTGAAATAGTTGCAGGTACTGCCCTTAGTTGGTTTCACTCCTCTGGCAGGTCCTACCTAGTATCCTGGCAAAGCTCCTTCCTCATGTCAGAGCCTTGCCAGGGTCCTGCAGGGTTCACTGCCGAGTCCTCTCCTCTTCTCTCCGCCTATCTAATGCTTCTGTCATTCATTCACTGGCTTCCCATAACACTGCTGCACTGATAACACTCACTCCTACCTCTCTTTTCTTCCCACTGACATGTAGGTCTTCACTGACATTAGTGCATGTTTGGCTGACAACTCCACCCTGATGACCGGCCACTGCTATCAGCATAGTGCTGTGCTGTTATTCGACTCAGCTCATCCAGATTCCTTCCCTTCGCTGGACACCAGTCAAATTTTGGATAAAGTTCAGGTCTCTGGCATTGACATACAGTCACAATATATGGGTAGTATACAAATAACATCTAGTCCAACTGCAGGTTTATGGCCTGCAAGCAGAAACTATAGAATAACTGGAGGAAACACACAGCGTGGGGAGAACATGCAAACACACCAAGAGTGGCAGGATTTTGAACAGCTGACTAGGCTACACAAATAACAAATGCAACCTGATTAAACATATCTTGACGACGGAAGGCAGCAAAAGCAGAGGGTCTGGTGATGGGTATGGGGGAGCATTGATGGAGATGATAAATAATAATGTCATAAATAATGTGATTGTGCCAAATTTTTCTCAGACACTGGATCTATTTTCAAGGCACTGTTATATAGTCAGTGCCTAGGCAATGCTGATGATCTGTTTACTTCTAGGCCAGATTTCCCTACACAACAGGCAGGAGGGAAAGCAGAAAAATAGGAGCTGCGTTTCGCCTTGATGAATAGTTAGCTTATGCAGACCTGAAGTTAACCGAGTGCGGTACCCAAGCCCCTCTGTCATCTCAGCAGCATTAAAAAATGAGAAGCAGAGCACGTACTCAGCCATGAAGGGGAACGGAGAGCATCAACACCAGAGGCACCATAGCAACAGCCGACAGCCATTATGGTGTGCAACAGTGGGGGGGTGGCATTATCTTCACATCGGTGGTATGGCTGCACTCATCCTCTGCTCAGCACCTCTCATGGTAGGTTTTATGTTTTATGTTGAACTCCAGATATGCTTACATGGATGAAATGGGGCTTAAACAAGCAATCTACCTAAGAAGCCTCTGCTCTCATGGACTTTGTGGTAGAGGCAAAGAACAGGCATCATTTAGATGTCAATAATTGAAGTGCAAAGAGGAGGCAGATCCCTATGACATGTGGGAGCAAGTCTGGACAAAGCTCTCACATGAGCTGGTAATAACTTTTTTTAGGACTGTATTCACACCACCAGGCAACACATCACCATGAGATTTTTCCTTCAACATCGTTCAGAGCAGAGGCGGATCTAGAACAATATTCAGAGGGTGGCAAGAGGAGGGCAGGAGATTTTGAGGGGTGGCACCTTATGGCAGAAGTATATGTGCTGATATAATATGCAGGGTGCCAAGGCTTTTATTAGGGTGGCAGTTGCCACCCCATGCCACCCCGGTAGATCCGCCCATGGTTCAAAGACATATTCCGACAATGCGTACATCCACCAAGGACCCTTCACTGACCCATTTTTGCTAACTCAGAATCCGGTTACTGTACTTGTATATTATTAATCTATAGGAAGGCTGCTGGTTGTAGTCGTTTTTGTTGTGAAAATGTGCTATACAAATAAAGTTTGATTGAATATTTGTCATTTTGAACACTGGAAAGGCATCACCACATTGTTTGGAGATTTTAAAAGTGCAGTCAATTTGAGTGCAATTTTTGATGCAACCTGGTAACTCCATGATTTCACTTGCTTGCTGATTGACCATACGAGAGTTGACCTCATTTAAGAGAATTTAAGCACCTATTCACCGAATCTTCACTCAGTGAACAGGCACTAACTGACAGTCCCCCAGCACTCGAAAACTCTGACTTCTCCATATGGCCTGGTAGTAATGTGAACCATATTACATTTTATAAGACTGATTTCGATATTTGTCTTGTATTCTCTGCACACACTTTATGGCACCCATCCGAGTGGTGTGCAAGTAACAATTCCTTCTAATTTCAGGATGCAGACTGTCCAGTGGGCCATGAAATGAGCTCATTTTGTCACACTGAGTGCCAGTTGAGTATGACTGAGGTAAACTCATAATCTGTCATTGTTTATACATAATAAAATGAAGCATTGAATCCTTTTTTAAAGAAGATCTGACAGATATTTTTAATTTCTCCCTTCTTAAATAAGAAAAAAAAAAAGCAAAAAAAAGTACTGGCCCTGTCAGGTGTTTCTTTTCACACTCATGAGCAGAGGCATTTTTACTATCATTCAGTTGCGACCTACTAGTTGCTCTATATGAAGGCACTGATGCACATTTATTTGCTGCACTTGCTAACACGATCCAGTCTATTTTCGTACACGTTAAATGTATTGCTTCTGTGTTACTTGTTATGAACTAATCATATCATTTATTGCCCTTGGTCTTATTTATTTTTTATTTTCTGATTTGTAAATCCGATACATGCATTTGCAACATGACAAAAAAAAAAAAAAACACTAAGCAAAGAAATGTAGTTAATGCTTTCCTGTCTGTCATTACTGTACCTCCCATCTCTTTAAAAACCAGCCACGTGTAACCGTTATAAGCCTTTTCAGTGTTGGCTGTCTATGGCAGTGTGATTTCAATCATGCGGCCCACACAGCGAGGTTTTCACAAATAAAAAGCAAATAGAAATGTTAGCGTATTACTGTCTGAAAGGGGAGAGAGGTATCATTGCCCAGAAAATTCTACAGAAGCAGCAGGAAAGTCGAGTGTTCGATAACAACCTGTATTTGTCTAAAACTTAAAACATTTTACTCATAATGCCTGATAGCTGTGTTTTAGGAACTCTAACATGTAAAAAGGGCATGATACTAGGGAGAATCAGGATTTTAAATAGGAATACAATCAATAAATAAGAAACAATTTTCTAGGGTGTTGTGCCAAAAGACAGTTGATGTTTTTTTTCTCCTTTGTCAGTTTTCTTCTTGAATGATGGGTCAGTAAAATGTTGGTATGCAGTGTTCCCTAGCAAATAGGAAAATAAGAGTCTTTTCTGTTATGTGTGAACTCATTCTCACAAGATAAAAACATAAATCATCTATTATTAAGGTATAAACAGTGAAAGTTGTAATTATAAAATGAACACGCAATAACAGTGTTTGCCCCTTTGCAGAGTTACACAATGTGTTACTCACTATATATATTCATCCATCTTCTGACCACTTTTCCTGGTCAGAGTAGTGGGTATATAATGTATAAAATGCCTTATTAACGTTCTGTTCTTTTTCCCCCCAGGGAGGTGATATGCCCCTGGGAGAGGAAACGGACACTGTGAGACTTCTGAGGAATGCCACAGCAAATGATTATCCTGGAAGCGTGCCAGCCTTTACAAATATAGCGGAAAGAGCAGTCGCACCACTGCATTATCATCTGCCAGCAGATGAGCTAAAGAGAAAAGTCATGAATGAGGCAGCCAATTTACTATGAGAAGAAAATACTGTTTTATCATTAAGTGAGGAAAAGGGATTGAAATGACTAATGTGCCAATATATTATATGCCCCAGTCCTGTGTGGCTCTGAAGCATCTGAGTAGTCACGAAAGGAGACAATGACTGAGAATTACATCTAAAGGGATGAAAATGCAAGATTAAATAAGGTAAAAATAGCTTGGTGGGAAAAGTGTCTACCGGCATTAGCCTCTAAAGGCCTATCTGCTATTTCTGTTTCACTTTTATGGTCGCTGTTATTGTTGTTTATTTTAGTATGAATAGCTGATCTTATACATTTGGATTATTCAGTCTGAGCATGAAGGTCTGACACTGTGAATTCTGTGTGAAGTGTAGTAACTGTTTGGATATCAGGAAAATCAGGCTCAACTTAAATATATTTCCAGTGTAGTAAAAGCACAGGGTGTATGCTTCAAACATACATTTTCCATATTTCTAGAAGTACATTTCAGATATATTTTAAATTTTAGAGATGCAAGACATGACTTTGAACAGGGTACTGCAGTTATAGGCTAGTTGATTTATGTAATATACATTAAATCTATTTCTTTTTTTTTACAACTATACTTAAAAAACACTGTAAAAAATCTGCAATATAAGTTTTTTCCCTTTTCATTTAGCAGAATTTTCCTACCATAAAATTACAAAAATACTGTGAATTTACATACCTAATGTAAATTAACCTGAATATGTGTGAATTAACCTAATATAACCATATTTTTAAGGGAAAATGTTTTTCTTTTTTAATATCAAATGTTGAAATGCAATTTAAGTTTTAATGTAATTCCACAAATATTTTGTCATGAGCGGCCCCACCCTGCATGTCTTTTTCCCTGTGTTTCCCTTAGACGTGGCTCGATTAGTTTTGCCTTGTGTTCCAATCCCCTTGTTAACCCAACACACCTGCCTAATGTTTGTTCCTTGATGTCCTACCCTTTATTAGTTAGTGTGAGTCCTGTTACCCCTGTTGGTTATTGTCAATGTTGCCCATTGTTATTGGCTCCCGTTTTCCCCCTGTCCCAGCAATAAACACCCCTTGGAGGGGCTTCGCAACCACAGCCTGCATCATGGGTTGTTCCCATGATCGCCGTCGTGCCCATGGCTGGTCCAGGAGAAGGCACTGCTGCACCCCGGTCCTGTCCAAGTGAGGGTACTGCTGTGTCTCTTTCTTGACCAGGCGATGAGGACTAGCCCGTTGGGAGCCGCCAGTCTCCAGATGCACCCTGCGCGCTTCCGACCGCACCCCTGGCAGATCCAGAGGAGGGTGACACCGCGTCCAGCCCCCGAGCGATCCAGAGAGGGAGGATCGTGGTGGGGGGACCCCCCGTGCTATCCTCTGTCTCGCTGGCTTCCTCCACTGGTGCTCTCCTAGAGGCATCACTCGATGCGCCTGCTGCACTCCCTAAAGTCCCGTACGCACCCAGTGCGCTCCAGACCATGCTCCAGTCCGGTCCAGGAGATGGCGCCACCGCACCCGATGCGCTTCCAGAGACGTCGTCTGCGCTCCCAGAGACATCGTCTGCACTCCGAGAGGTTCCGTTCGCACCCAGCACGCACCGAGGGGTTCCGTCCGCACTCTCAGAGGCATCGTCCGCGCTGTCAGAGATGTCGTCCACACTCTATTCTGGTCCAGGCAAGGGCGCAGCCTCGCTCTCTCCTGGTCCTGTGATTCTGCTATCCCTGCTAAGCCCCTTGGTCCTGTCATCCTTGGACCCACAATAAAACAACTTATTGTCAATATAGGCACTGTACAAACTCACATGTGCCTATATTCCATCCATCCATCCATTTTCCAACCCGCTTATCCTGTTCAGGGTCGCGGGGGGTCCAGAGCCTATCCCGGAAGCAACGGGCACGAGGCAGGGAACAACCCAGGATGGGGGTGTGCCTATATTATCTAATATAAAAAAATGATGGCAGCACAGGCATAATTTTAGAAATGTAGTGTAGTGTAGTGTAGAATGTCTTTTTTTTAATTCATTTGGTATATTGTTGTAATTATATGTACTCTGAAAGCCAATAGTACATTTTTTAAATATTTTTTTTTTATTAATATCTCTTAATTATTGATAACTTTTATCAGAAAATAATTATAATCAGAAAATTAAAAACAGTTTCTGACTACAGAGAATAAGTATAAGCTATGACCTTAATAATGCTTTCTGACCATTCTGCGACTGTACATGAGGTTACCCACGAACCCCCATACGCCGTTTGACCCCAGCATGATCAGTTTGGGATGACGTATTGCACAGCGCAGCACCGGACCAGAGCTGTGTTCCTTAGGATGAATACAGTTATAACAGACGGTTCAGGGTAATTTTGACCGCAAACTGCATTCATAGTATGCTACTGGTTAATATGACTGGCAGTTGACTGGTTTTAGTATAGAACAATTATAAGTACATAAATATCAATTAACTGTGAACATGGACATCTTAATCAAAAGCACTCCATCATTCCACGATTTACTCTGCGCATGCGCGAGCTTGTGATTGAAAAAAAGCAATTTAAACCTAAAGCGGATAGTTATATCGTTAGGCAGCTTTGAAAGGAAATACTGGCGGTCCGTGTTTGTTTGCTTGTTCCTGTCACGGCCTCCCGTCTGGTCCTCCTGTGTGCCACGCCCCTCGCTGCCCTCGTGTGAATCCTATCGTCTGCCCCAGCCCTGTCTTGTTATGTGATCAGTAGTATTGTATATTAGTCTGCGTTCAAGTCTGTTTCCCCAGTCCAGTCATTAAAGTTACCTGTGTTTCCCTGAACGTCCTGGCTTTGAAGTCTTTCCTGTTCGCCCGTACCTCGCTACACGTAACAGTTCCATGTATGGTTTTTACTCCCAATTGACTTATATGTTTAAACTAATATTTCATGCTCTCAACCACTCCGTTAAGTTCCTGCTTAAAATAAGTTCTGTTAACATTAGGCCAACCTTGGACAACGCGACTAACAGTTACGAGCCTAATTACACCTAAGGATTTTTAGAGAATAAACTGACATTACAAGAGCATGCCAAATGCAAGATATTTAATAACAGCCACCGACATCAGCGAATTCTGAAGGAGGAGAAAATCCCATGTACAGAGTTGCCAACTTTGATCAGCTGGCTAGTGTGAGATTTTTAGTTCGAGGCAAGTCTGCACGTTCATTTACATGTCTGTAACAGTATTATTACCCTGTAAATAGTCCGCAGAGTTTTCAAATGACCCCAACGCTTTTGACTTAGCTAATTTTAGGTTCATAATGGAGTATTATACATTTACCATAAGATTTCATGCGTGAGAGCAGACAGTTGCAGTGAATTGGAGCTTTGCAGCGTTATTTTGCAAGCGTTAGTCATTTAAGGCTGAGCACAATGACTTTGATGTTACTTTATTTTAGCAGTAACAATGTTACTGATTACCCGTTGTGGAAGTAAAAAATCTTGCCTGCTATTATTTCTCTAAGTTCTGATCAGCACCAAGGTTGAAGCAAATTTCCCTGACACGACTTGAGTAAGATAAAATTTCTTTATTGAAGCAGGGCGCGCCCGGGGTTAACAGCAAAGAGACAGAGTATTCCCGTCCAGGAAGTGAACCCCCGAACTGAAGAAAAGCTTGATTCTTATACAATTTCATAGACCCCCCATAATGGGAATCTTCTACCCTATTGGTTAAAATGGAAGTACGATGACCTTAGTGGTGGTGATCTCATACAACCTCGCGGTCCCCTAGGCCTAGAACAGGCCCAGGGTCAGACAGCTAGTCGCCATCAGTTGTATTTACATATTTTCCATTTAATCTATCCCATTCAATAAATCAATTCAGACTAAAGAAAGCGCACATATAAAATTGCACACGAACATATGCCTGCTCTCTATTAGACGCCTCTGATGTTTCTCCCAGTATCTTCCTCTGTGACACTGACCAGCTGACGTAAGGTGTTTGTTCCCTCAGCCTGGCAGAGGAGGTTCCGATTATCTTCATGAACAGGCAAATAGGCAGTTTCAGCTCCCAGTTTCAGGGTCAGCACATAACATAAACATACACATTCTTCTTTGCCTAAGGCCTAAGACACTGACAGCAACTGACAGCAACAGTTTACTGAAATTCCACTTCCACACCGTCTACATAACATTTCAGGTAACACATTAGTTCTGATTAAGCTACCATAGGCATTCATGGCCCTTGTACCTATTACAGAGTAAAAATTGTCTATAAATTGAATTAGATTAAAAACAGTGACCTAGGATACTAACCTTTGAGTCTGTTTTCTCTGTCTTTCCTAGCCAGGGATGCAGAGAATGCTCATGCCTCATTCATTACATCAAACCCTAAGAGAAACAGACTTTGCTTGGGGTATTGGGAGTCAATGAAACTACAAACAGCAAGATGAGCACCCTCATGTCCAAAAACTTGTTGAAGTGAGAAAACTTCACGTTTCAAAACCACACGTTTTGTTTTCTCTTTTGTGTACAGTGTGACTTAAAAACTTACTTTAATGGTGATGTTCAATGGATTTACCACACCAAATGAAGTTGTGCAGCAGCATCCTTGGTGTGGATTAGATGTGTATTCTTTGGTGGAAAATAAATGGTTTTGCATGGTATTTTGCATTATTTACATGTGCCTAAATTGTTCTTTGGGGTTTTTTGGAACTCTTCAGGTGGCTGCAGCACAGCAAGCTCAAGTGTGGGTTTCACACCTTTTCGACTGTCTGACAGCTGGCATTTCAGGTTTGAAATGGATAAGATGCCATCTGCGTTTATGAATAAAGCTAGAAAGGGGAAGTGACAAGCAAAGGAAGGGAAACTTGAAATGATCTGACTGACTGTCTGAAGTGGAGGGTACTTTCTCTGTGTGGTAAGTTGGTGTGATGAAGTTTTTTTTTCTCGTGTTCTTACATTATTATCATTGTAGAGTACTGTTAATTCTGGTAATTTAAAGTGATAGTTCTCATTTTCAAGTTGACAGGCAAACTGGTCTCAGTTTAGCTCAGAAGGTGGTGATACCCTCTCTTGCATTTACTACAGGAACATCTCCTGCAGGGCACTTCATGCTGTGGATCAAACCATTGTGAATGGGCAAATCACTGTCCTCAACAATGCTGTTGTTGATGTTTGCCTCCTACTACTGCCTAAACATCTTACCCAGCAGCCCAAGGAGTTTTTGCAGAGGTAAGAAAGCAGAAGTTAATTTGATAACACCTTAACCTTACGTAGAAATACCAGAAAATGGCAGCTCCTGTATAGCGTAATGAAAACTGCTTTGCAATAAACCTAATATAGTGATCAGATGATGAGATGTTGATTAATTCTTTGGCTGCTTTAAACAGTGTGGTTTGTGCTGGTGTTTAATTGGAATGATTTTTTTTAACATTACAAATTTATGCTGTTGTTTTTTTAGTGGTAATATGAAAAGAGTATATTACAGGATATTCCATATTATTACTGAAATTATAGCTGTTTTTTTATTCACAAGATGCATTTACAAGTTGAATCCAGATAAGAGATCAAAAGTGGACTTCAAAAAAGCAGCTGATCGACTGTCCAAAGGTTCTTTTCCTGATTACAAAAAAGCAGAATACGAATGGAGGGACTACAAAGATGTTTCAGAGGAGAAACCATTTGACTAAAGCAGGTATGATGTCTGTGTTTTGTTTGCTAACCAGTTTATCAGCTGACAAGTGCCAAATCGTTCAAGTTCTCTGTGGCAGCAGGCCTTTCCGTGATGAGTGTGGTTGCTAATACATGAATGTTATGGAAAAGATTATTTTTCCCAATTTATTTATTTATTGTGTGTCCTTATTTATGTGGCACACAATATGTGTTTTTTGTGACACTACATAGAGGGAGAGGCTTGTTTAATGTAATTAATGACTGTGAATTTGGTTAAAATATACTTACTGGCCAGGACTGGCAGAAGTGCGGCCAAAGGGGACAAAAAATAAAAATCTTTAAAATTTTTTTAATCTTTCTCATGGTGTCACGGTTGGAGCGGGATCTACGACCCATGATGCAGGCTGTGATTCACAAGGGCGTTTATTCAAACAGAACAGGACGAGTAAGCACGGGTAACAGCAATAATGACAGTACATTAGCACACAATAACCGACACTGGGAGCATGACGCAGACCGACTAAATAGGGGAAGACATTAAGGACTAAACCCAAGGCAGCTGGGCATGATCGGGGAAACGCACATGGATAACAAGGAGGCGTGGCACACAAGAGGATTAAACGAGCAGACCGTGACATTACCCCCCCCCCAAAGGCGCGAACTCCGGGTGCGCAAGAGGGAAGGCGACAGAACGAGACCGGGGACACGGGACTAGAAAACAAGGACAAGAACCATCAACGAGGGACTGGGAACAGAACTGACACACAAAATAGGCAGACCGGCAACAACACAGACAGAAGCTGACACACCAAGGGCAGGGCAAGCAGACACAAGGGCAGCAGAACAGGGGACGCAGAGGGACCAAGAGGGAACAGAGGAGGCGCGACAGGGGGACGAGGAGCAGAAACAGGAGGGACAAAACCAGGGGGCAGAAAGGCAGAGGGCGGAGGAGGACGGGGAGCCCGAGGGAGCCTCCACGGGCGAGGGGCGGCAGCCGCAGGGGCCGCAGGCGACCGTGAGGCAGGAGCAGGAGGGGACCCCACAGGGGGTGAGGAGAGAGACGGAGGGACGGGCGCAGGAGGCGAGGAGGGAGTCGAAGAGGCGACCGACAAGCTGCCGGAGTCAGGACCGAGGGTGACCAACGAGCCGTCGGAGGGGGACCCACAGGCGACAGTCGAGCAGGAGCCGGAGGAACCACAGGCGCCCCACGAGCCCCAACCAGGGCGACCGAGGGCAAGTCAGGGGGCAGGGCGGGTGGGAAGCGACCCCGCCGCAAATGTCCACGTCCCTTCCGGGAGACGGCGAGGCGGGACCATTGCTGGGACCTGCGCTGTCGTGGGGGTGACGGAGGATTAGGCGCAGGCGGGACTGCGGGAACGGGAACAGGTGCAGGCGGGACTGCGGGAACAGGCGCAGGCGGGGCTGCAGGAACTGGCGCAGACGGGGGCACTGCGGCGTCTTCTCCCCGACGAGACGGAAGCATTGCGGCGTCTCGGGTGAGATTTTTCTGCCGGCGCAGCAGGTCCCGCATCATTCCCCATACCTTCTCCTGCTCCGAGGGCAAGGAGGTCGGGGTGATGGCGGCCAACGCCCGCTGTAGGGAGTCGAGGGACTGGGAGGCTTCGGGATCCTCGCACAGCGTTGGGTCTACCGCTAACCTCCACCACAGCTCTTGTAGGGTGAAGAATTCTTTGGCTTGCATTGGCGAAGGGGCAGCCGCCCCAGGCGCTCGAACTGTCACCGGACCCTCCGGAGATTGAGGAACTGTAGTAGAATGCAGGGAAGCGGAAGCGGTGTCCGGGGCAAACACTACCGGATCCAGGATCGGGAGTGGGTTTCCCAGGCACGCAGTGGAGCATACGGAGATCGGCGGAGTACAGCCGCTGGGTCGTTTGTCGAGGTCGGTTATTTTGTCACGGTTGGAGCGGGATCTACGACCCATGATGCAGGCTGCGATTCACAAGGGCGTTTATTCAAACAGAACAGGACGAGTAAGCACGAGTAACAGCAACAATGACAGTACATTAGCACACAATAACCGACACTGGGAGCATGACGCAGACCGACTAAATAGGGGAAGACATTAAGGACTAAGCACAAGGCAGCTGAGCATGATCGGGGAAACGCACGTGGATTACAAGGGGGCGTGGCACACAAGAGGATTAAATGAGCAGACTGTGACACATGGTCCCTCACCTTTGGTTAAATCAATAGTGTATTTTTACTAAACTAGTTTACTAAACGGTTTCATATTGCTTTGAAGTTTGTCTTTGTCTTTGAATTGTTATACTTTACAAAATAAAACTTTAGCTTTTTAATGTGATCTCTGTTTTTATTCAGAGCTTTAACAGTATAATTAGCTGATACATTAATGTGTACTAAATAGTTATACCAATATATGAAAAGTATGATACAATGGTGCTATGGATCAGTTTTAAATACACTCTTAATATAATCTATTTCTATATGCTCCAATTTTGGTATGCTATTAAAGCATTTAAGATACAGTAAAAGTATACTATTAACACTGAAATATAATTTAAATAGTATGTGGCCAATATATTTTTAGCATCTTAAGTGTGTGTGTGAAATACATTACATGAAATATATTGAAAGTGTATTTAAATATGAATTAAGCTGGGTCAAAACAATACAAAGTTAGTATACTGAATATACTTTTAGTACATTAAATCCATATCATTATCACAACTTTAGCACATTAAATATACTTTAAGCTGGGTCAGAAAATCCTGATTAAAGTACACTATAAATTCGGTGTGCTTAAGTATGTTTATACCATACTCTTTTTTCACAAGGGTTCTGCATTCAGTAAACAGCTTAACAAACAAACTTCTTATGGAGATTAAGTACATTTATGTAAATTATTTAAAGTAGGTACAGGTGTTACCAGACATTGCATTCATCAAGAAATACTGCATATATTTTAATGTTTATAAACCTCTTTAATCTGAAACATATTTTACATACACACAATATAGCTCATTTTCAAGTAGTAAAAATATAACTTGTGAGTGTACCAATTACCTTGCTTACTGAATAATTATGAATATATCCAGACTTACACAGAAAGAGGTACACACAGGGTTGGGAATCTACCCCTTGAGCTATGTCTTGTGCTGCCACTATGTGCTGCCACCATGATACCATAGAATTTTTATTACATATTGGCCATGTAAAGGAAGCTTGCATTTTTATACTTATTATTATTTAATATATATTATTTTAAATGTGTCACAAATCAAAAGCAGTATCTCTGCTACATGGAACATGGAACAAAGAATGGTGGATGGTCACTTATAGTTTATTATACACAAAATGTAATACATATTTTTTTTAAGTGGAAGGGTACCAATACTTTGACCACATCTGTACCTTGTATCAATTATATCCCTTATTTCAGGGTTGGAGGTGGTCACACTCGGTTTGATGGGGTTCAATATCTGTATGTCTTTCGGTCCTTACTATGCATCTTTATACAAAAAGATGTTTTAGCTTAAGCCTAAAATAAAAGCTTAAAAAATAATAATGCATAACTTTTATACGTTAGATATTATTTTGTTTCAGGATTCAAGAGTTTGTCTAATGCTCAGTAAACAGTCAGTCATGATATACACTGAAAATCTTACTCTGCTGATCCTCCTGGCCACCGATAAACATCAACTAAACACAAATATAAATTGATGCTTATAAAACACAATTAGTACAGTTATGTCAATAAATACGCAAACACAGTTTAATATAACTATAAATATGCAGTGCAAATATTATGTACCCATTTTGTACGTGTGCATGGGAGGGTGAGGTGCAATCCCAGCACCTTATTGGTTGTGGGCCGCTGTGGGCCCTCCTGATGGCCCTGGTATAATAAATGTTCTCCAGAGATGGTAAAACTTTTCCTGAGATGGTTTGGGGAGTTCTGACCACCCACTGTAGGGCTTTGCACTCATGTGCAGTGCAGTGTGCAAACCGGACTGTGGTGGTGCAGGTAGAACTGCGCTAAATACTATCCCTGTAGAGGTTCCTGAGGATTCTGTGTGGCATGCCAAAATTCTACTCTAGTCTACTCTAGAAGTACAGATGCTGTTGAGACTTCTTTACCAGGTGAGTAGTGTTGTGAGACCAGGTGAGAACCTAGCTGACATGAACGCCAAATAATTTGCTCTCACCCCTCCTGTGTCTGACCAATGTGCAGTGTGTGTGTGATGACAAATTAGCTTTTAGCCAGGAAGCCCCCTCATTTTGTCCATGTCTTGTTGCCATCATGGCCTATTTCACATTCATCTGCCTCCCTGCTAGCCCCCTCCAATGGAAAAGGTAATATGAAGTAAATAATTATAAGAATTCCTTTAAATCAATTTGTGGGTTGATTTACATGATTACATTTTTGTTCTAGTGTTGACGTGACTCAGAAATATGGCACGTCTCCTCCTCTCATGCAACTGGCTAAATGAATGAGTTACAACTTTCTATAAAATCATTATCTCAAAACCTGCATCTTCTAATAGGACCTTTATCAGTTGTTTCACAAATCAATATGATAACTAAAGTGAAAAGTTTCACCATTTAAGTGAAAGTTTCTAGAAGCAGCAAAAGACTGAGCTTCACAAATCATTGTTGTGATTGCCATTTTTAACAACCATTTGCAGAGGTGGAGGAGTTACTGAAACAATTTACTTAAGTAAACATAGAAATAATGTACTCTAGTAAAAGCTGAAGGAACCCATTGCCCTTTCTACTGAAATAAAAGTAAGTACTTGCTTAAAAATATACTTAAAGTATTAAAGTAAAAGTACTTAAAAGTAAAAAATGTTGACCCTGATGCAACTACATAACATGAAAGATGAAATCATATGGCATTAAGCTGTCAAAAAAATAGCATATTCCATTGTGTTAACTGAAATTCTGTTTACATAACTAGCTATAATGATTAATGCATACATGCATACAAGCCCATCTAAGTTGAGAGCATGCTCTCAGCAACACAGTTCAACAATAGTTCTAGCACTTATTTTTGGGTCATGCCCAGTGGGCTAGAGCACTCCAATTAGGGGTAGATCAGTGCTTTCCCCTGTTTCCGCTTATAAAACCAGCCATGCTCTTGCGTTCGGTGTGAAGTATTGTTGCACATCCCCTGAGCCATATTGTGCACTGTAACTACCCTGTGTCTTCATCTCTCCCTCCTTGCTCCTGTACTGCCTACTCCTGTCCTGCAACTCCCACCTCATCTACTCCCGCCCTGTCTGCTCTGGCCTCGCCTGTACCTGCCTGCCTGTTCTGCCCTGCGTTCCTGCCCCTTGTGTTCTGTGTGATCATAGGACTGACTCCTGCAGCACTCTACCTCTTTGGAACTATGACCCGGATGGTGTTGTTTGTAGGGCAAACTGTATAGCGGGGAAAAAAACACAACAGCCAAAGGTTTCATCTTGCTTTTATAAAAGTTTCTACGAGCTGACAGTATTTAAAAACTCTGATGCCTACTCTCTGCTTTGAGTCACTGGGCTCTACTTTGCCAAGACAAGCCACAAAATCTCTCTATTATCTGTCCAACTGCAACCTTTCCCTGTCGACATCTGTTTTAAAATAAACAGCAATGTGATTGTAAAGTGTAATAGAACGTTAATTAGGAATGTAGTATAGCAGAAAGTATAAATATATGCTACAAGATGTAGTACAGTAAAAGTTCAAAATGTCCATGCCTAAATTTACTTAAGTGGCATACAGATAGCTGAAAAAATGTGCTTAAGTACAGTAACACAGTAATTGTACTTCTTTACTTTCCATCACTGACCATTTGCAAAAGAAAGAAATAGTAAAATATGTCAAAATTAGTTACTACCTGTGTACAATTTTATTCAGCATGTAAATAACAAATTTGTGCTATTGTGCTGATTGTGACTGCATTCTGCACAGAACATAATTAATACTGCATCAAAAGGAACCTTGTAAGCATTATAGTCCTTGTGTGGGTTATTTCTTGCATGTGTAGTAACTGGTGTTCTTTAGGCCCAAGGCTCTGTTAGAAGCATAAATCAACATCATGGTTCAGTCGGGAATCAACTATCCGAGGACTTTTATTTTCTTTTCAGCTGGGATAATGCACTAACCTCGCACAGAATTCAGTGACAGCTATTGCTGTTTTTTGTTATTTGAAAACGTGTCAGAGGGAAGATATATTGTTAAATACTATATTTGCAAATATGTTTTACCTTCAGCGTAGTATCTCTGTGTGAAACTCAAACTATTTGTATAGTGTTTAGCACGGTTGTATAGATGAGGAAGATGTTCGCTCAAATAAGGAAAATGAATTGACACATTCAGGCAAATGATAGGTGGTGAGGGAGCTTTTGTGTTCACTGGGCTGTAAAGATCTTGTTGCTTAGCGATGAGTGATAACAGACTCTGAACTGTCATCAACTTTGGAGGAGGATGCAATGTACCTTACTGGTTTAACTGGAGACAAAATGGTCATGCTTAAATATGGTTAACTGTCTGGGGGTCAGAATTATTTATTTATTGCCTAGTACTTTAACATCTGAAGAATTTGCTTTTGGGTGTTGTGCAAGACAAGACAATCAACATATTAATTATATACTTGAATAATGTGCTTAGTGCAGAGAAAGTGCATAGTGCAATACAATCATTCTTCTCCTTGTTGTTGGATTCACTCATAGATCTTGTGCTGCTTTTGTGAAAAATTAAGCAAAAGGCCTGCTACAACATGTAGAACAACCTGCTACAAATGCAATTCCAATACAATGTGGATTCGCATTTGTATTTGCACAGTTTTCAGTCCGTGAGCAAAGCACTGTACAAACTATAATGCGATATGGTCTTAGCAAGCCTTGAACTACTAGCCTTGAACCTCATGTTCACAAAAAGTGCATACTATAATATACATATAATATAATATATAATATACATATCTTATGGGAAAATAGTAATAGTGGTAGTAAACTCTCTGGGGGCTGGTGCTGAGCAACTCTGCAGCGAGCTGCCGGGAGCCAGCGGGCAATTCTGTGGCAAGGCAGGAGGGGAATTTCTTCTGGAATCTAGTCATTGTTGTGACACAAAGGATAAAAGACAAACCTATTAGTTGGGGACACAATAAATTCTTATTGACCAGTAAACGACAAGAAACATAAATGACACAATCAAAGAAAATCTGCTGCCAAGTCAACCAGTACTTGTCCTTACCGCTTGCTCCATTCTGACCGAGGTTCCCGAGGAGAACTCTATCGGCAGTCTATTGTTCATCCTGCTAGTCCTGGATGTGGACTGTTTTTGTATTTTAAACTACTGAAATTGTGGCAGCGTATTTGAAAGAGTGAAAATAACAGGACCAAAACCAAAATACTAGAACTGAATATTACCGCTTGAATAATAAATATGTGAATAAAACACATTGAATATTTTCAACTGAATTTGTTCTTTTGAAATGTATTTTGAGGCGAAAATAAATGAACTGAATTCATGTGGCTCAATTATAAAGATGCACTTTAAAAGCTGAATGTTTTGGAACTGAATTTTGGAAGCCTTATATTTTTGTATGGAATATTTAAGCAGTAAAATTACAATTGAAATTTTTCAGTTGAAATATTCAATGTTTAAATGTATACACATATTAAATTAGAGTCCCCAAAATTTCAAAGCATCATTAATCCAATGTGTTTTTATTCGACAGGTGTAATTCAACGTGTTATTTTTTTCATAAGCGACTTTAGTCATTAATTTACTTCCATAGTAGTTCACCAATATTCTTTATTGATCCCCTGTGGACAGGAAATTGGTATGCTGTATGTATATATGTTAGGGGTGTAACGGTTTTTGGTATTTTTTCAAACCTTTCGGTACGTCCTATTCGATTCGATACACCCAGGTGAACCGCAATACAACGGTAGGCCCGACATTAAACTTTTATTCAAATGTTTAAAATTTGGTCATTGTGCACGCATTCTGTACTTCCAGCCAACCATTTTCCAACCCACTTATCCGTTCAGGGTCGCGGGGGGTCCGGAGCCTATCCCGGAAGCTACGGGCACGAGGCAGGGAACAACCCAGGATGGGGGGCCAGCCCATCGCAGCATTCTATACATTTGGAAATAATTAGGACTGCTTAGGGCCAGGGGGATGTGTTTTCTCTGTAGCTCTAATCATTGTGTCTGCACAACCAATCATAATTTTCCTGAATTTCCCAGGAGCCTATCAGCCCTTTGAATGCAAATGCTGGAGAAGTGAGGGGAAAGTAAACAAAACGTTTCCGGGTTGTGAGACCATGGTGAGTGAACGCGAAACGGAGAAAGGCACTTTGAAAGGGCACCGTCACCTTATAAATCCGTTGTGTGGGAACATTTTGGCTTCAGAGATGAGTATGGGGGTTTTTCCACAGGCACCTCAATAAACTATCAAAAGCTCGGTACTTCTTTTGTGTTGGTTTTTCACTGGAATAAAAACTGATACCGGCGTTGAATAAAAGCACAATGTGAGGCGGGGCACTTTGTGCTGAATTTGAAAAATGGCTGTAGTATACAGCTGGATGATGTTGGATATAAAATCTAACACAGCATGTTATGCACATGCAGTTCTTACGTCGCTAGTGAGTTACATTAAAATCAGACTTCCTCTTACTTACGGTTTTATATGGACATTAAGGACAGCGCAGGGGGTTAATGTTTTGCTAAAACATTTTTACTTTGGTACAGGGAAGAAGCTTACATAACTTAGCAATTTTAGTGATCATTCCTTGCATAGATTATATCCAATATATATATATTTATAAATCAGTTGAAAGTTTACCTCGCTGCTTTTGCTTGGGCGCTGCATGCGTTCTCCGAGACAATCATAATCATTCTCACCCTTGCAATTTAAATCACTCCTGGATAGGTTTGTGAGAAATTTATGTTAACTGATTTTTTAATTTTATGTTAACTAACTTAAAAATACCCCGAATTTTATGACACCAAAATCGCATCGCTATATCTGGAAATTTTCCAATACAGTGCTGCACTAGTATATTGTGGCGTTGGTGAGGCTGGCCTATTTGCAGATGTCCCAGCATGCCGCACTGTCATACGGCAAATGGCCCCTGTCTGTCATGCACGTAGTCGAGGTTCCTGTTTTCGTGCACTGTGTGTTCGGTGCTGGTGCCCACTTGAATTCAGGCGTTGTCCCCGTGTGTTCGACGGGGTGTAAGTTACCCACCATGTGTGGTTCCTGATGTTCATGCGGTGGCCCTTCCCCAGTTCTGCAGTTGAGGGAAGAACTACGATATGCCTGCTTGGTGTATTTATTGTACGAACAGGTATTGTGGCAATTTTTGTGACTTCAGATCCCTGTTCAGGGCTACAAATAAAAAGAGCTTTGTCTAGCTCGTATTGCTGAAGTCGATTATCATGGAAGAAACCGCCAGATACCACAATATTGTTTTTTTTTTATTGTGAATAGCCATGCTGAACGTTTTAGTTGAACACCAGTGCCATCTTAAAGTCAAATAACGTGATCTTGAGACACCATTCGATTTATTATCCGATCCCGTGATCCGTTGAGTCATAGAGTCAGGCGCAATTAAAAAGACGAAAAAAATAGTGAGTCATAGAATCGATTCATTACAACGGAAAGTTCGAAAGAGTCGAATCAGTTAATTGAGTCAAACTTCCCATCACTACTCCACTCACTGAGCCCAGAGGGGTATTTTGTTGTTGTTGTTATGTGCATATGGTGCACTTAAACAACACTAGGTTGGGAGATGTATCATGCATTATAATAAAGATTTAAGCAAATAAATTTACTACCGTAAAACCCATTGTATTTCCATACTTTATTCTAGCTTCTGGCTTTGGGGGCACAACTTAATTAATTTTAGAGAACGAAAAATAGTAAATCATGTGTACCTTTTATGAATCTTGTGAGCTTCGTTAAGTGTTTCGTTGGCATATTAAACTAAATTGTGTGCAAAAACACTGTCCGTGACCCCGCTAGGGCTCCATATATACCAAGGGTGCCCAGCCTGTTGATGTTTGTCTTTGTGTTTGGTCCCCTTAAGGGCTGTAAATAAAGAGTACTCCTGCTAAATGAAACTGCCTTGTCTGCTTTCTGCTGCCGCAATATCTGGTTCTGCTGGTTATTGTAATACCATTGGTGTATCTGTTGCAGTACTTCCTGTTATGCCACAGAAAATGCTGGACAAAGTTTTAATGAGCAATAAATAGAATGCAAATATTTAGTTGAAATGTACTCAGTAACAAAAAAAGTTAAGCACCAAGATGTAATGGTCAGATTTGGATGTAATGTGTAGGTACATGTGTAGACCAGTGATAGGTATGTAAATGATTCGATTTGCAAGGAGCTGGCACGTCTAGTCACCAGACACGGAGTATGCCTCGTAGACGCATTAGGTAGCATTACCAGCACTTGACAGAGTTTGATTGGGGTTACATTGTAGGTTTGCATGAGGCTGGGTGGTTGTTTCATGCAATTGCCCGACATGTGGGGCATGCAGATGTCACAGTCACCCGATGTTGGAACCAATGGGCACGTGAGGGCACTTACACACATCATGAAGGTTCCGGTCACCCAAGACTGATCACTCCAAGGGAGGATCATCCACAAACCCATTATATTTGCACCTGCCATCTGGAAACAGGTATTTGACTCTCTACAACACCCTGTGTCATCCCGCACTGTGTCTCAATGACTCATCCGCCGGACTCTGCGATCACCATCCCACATGTAGGCTGCCGTTAACACCAGCGCAGAGACGTTTGCGTTTGGAGCGGTGCCTTAACTGGGAGGCATAGACTGATGATGAGTGGCGTTGTACCATGTTCAGCAATGAATCTCGGTTCTGCCACAGATAACGTGTGCCCGTATGCCGCCGTCGAGAGGACAGGACCAATTGTGTCAATGTTGTGGAGAGACACTCTGGCGTTACTCCTGACATCATGGTGTGGGGAGCCATGGGGTATGACTTCAGGTCATCTCTGGTAGTGATCTGGGGGACCCTGATGGCACAGCGCTACGTCAGTGACATCCTGCGTCCGCATCTTTTACCCCTCTTGAAACAGCACCCTGGTACAGTCTTTCAACAAGGCAATGCCCGTCCACACATGGCATGTGTGACTATGGACTACCTGCATCATGTTGAGGTCCTCCCTTGGCCAGCCAGGTCCCCCTGATCTTTTCCCAATCGAACATGTATGGGATCAGCTCAGACGTCAACTCAGACCCAGTGCCAATCTGCAGGATCTCAAGGGCCAGTTACAACAGCTTTGGGCCGACTTGCCACAGGAGAGGATACAACAGTTGTATGACTCCATTCCACACTATTTCAGAACATGTCTCCCTATTGACATGGGACCAGCAGTGTACCCATATTGGCAACTCTGTTGTCCAATTGATCTGATATTATAATCATTGCGATACAGTCACATGACCTTTCACCATGTGCAGATTCATTTCATTTCTACCACTCTGTCAGGGTGCTTAACTTTTTTCGTGGCTGACTGTAGTTAAATAATAAGAAATAGCTAACCACATACTTGTTTGGAAAAATCTGTGCAAAATGGCATGTAAATGCAACTAAATGAATAGGCTGAGTTATGTGTGGTACCTGAACTCCATTCAGGTAAAACACATTTATTGATTTTCACATTTCCAGTTGATCCATCCAGTGATTTTACAAATTATAGAGGTTGGGGGTATGGGAGGAATGGATGGGTGAGGGGGCTGTCTGTGGAAATTTCTGATTGATGCTTTTTATGGAGTTTGCAGAGCATATTTCTTTCCTTTCTGAAATCTCTTCAGGCCTCCAGATCTGATGGGCAATAATGATGTTTTGATTGCCTTTAAAAGTCACTAGCCTGTCATTATTCATTGTATTTTAGACGACAGTATTCAGTAATCAATTCATATATATCGGCATCCAAATCCCCATTGCCTAGCCTAGTGTGAAGCCATCCGCCCTTAGAGAAATTAAATTAAATTGGCCTAAAGGACCTTCCACACTTCAGCTTCATTGGGCCTCCATGCTTAAATATGATGGGGAAATGACTGATTGTAAATTACTTTTTCAAGCTTGACTACAAGAAATACGTGTTTTTAAACATAAAGACATGCTGGAAAAACACTATTTTTACATATACATTTTTATCTGCTTTTTTTACACAGATGATTTGCTATCTTTAAAGATTGTATTCTTCTCATTCTGAAGTCTTTCCTAATCAGTAACATGGGGGTGTTTTAAGGAACCACTGGAAACACCAGTTTTTGATGAGGTTGTCTCACAACACAAATACCTGCTCTTAGCAGGGGGCAGCCCACCTCTGGAGTAGATCAAAATGTGTCTTTTTAGGTTGCACATCTGTCTCTCCATGGTTACACTGTTTTCCTTTTTTGAAGCATGTCTTTGTGCCTGGGGGAGCATGCACACAAATACACAATATTATGGGATACCTTCCTGTCTTAGATTTGAAAACCATATAATAATAAATGTATGTGTTTTTATAACAACAACAACAATAATAATAATAGTTAAAAAAATGTTTTTTTTTTATAAGTTCATGCATTAGAAGGACAGCAGGATGATCTGTGGCCGATGCTAATCTGAGTAGTTTTACTTGATCTTGCAAACTTTACAAAAACAAATAAAATAGTACTTTTCAGAGAATGACATTTTCCAGGATCCAAATAAATATACAGAAAATGAAGGATGTGTAGTTTGCAGTACTGAAGAGTAAAGGCATCCCAGAGTGGCTATGGTTAATTCTGGTTACCCAGTACTTTTAATTCTGAACATTTTAGAAGGTAGACATTCACTTACATGTAATATTGCTTTCTGTCACGGTTGGTCCGCGATCGAGACCCATGATGCAGGCGGTTTTGGAAACAGACGTTTATTCCGAAGGGAACACAGGATTTAGAACAAGAACAGCTACGGAGAACCGTGAACCGGTGTACGGAGACATGTATCTCAAATACACACAACAACCGACAACTCAGGACAAAACACGGGCAGACTAAATACACGAGACATCACGGATGGAA
>JAODKL010000001.1:34925679-34936862 GCA_026780765.1 Petrocephalus schoutedeni | reverse complement strand
GCCAAGGGGGGGAAGTGTATTTTTTTTATGTATTTGCCCCCCCCCCCCCCCCCCAAAAAAAAATCTTCCTGGCCCACCCTGTTACTGAGAGCTGTAGCCGAGCCTGGTAGGGACTGGTTTGTTCAGCATGCTGCGTGAAGTTCCATGTTAAGAAAAGAAAATGTTAATTGTAAGAAGTTTAGGTCTGCAACCTGAGCCAAGCAAGATGGGCCCCGACTTTAGGCCTGGTGTGGGTCAGTTTTTTATGTTCAACTTCAAGCTTGGGTTGGATTCAGGTTAGTTTTTCCTGCATGATTTTTTTTTTATTGCACAAATCACTTTTTTGCACTTGCAGGGTCTTTTTCTCATTTGAGCTTTCCATACCATGACATAATTTCCTAACTGGCAGAAGGTCAAGTAAGGTCGCCCTGCACAGTACATGCCCCATCAAATACTTAGTTCCTACTTAGTTCCTAGTCTCCTTGTCTATACCATCTGTTGTTTGGAGGTCATTCTAGCTAATAAAACTTTTTTCCCCTGCAAGCTTTTTCACAGCAGAGCATGGTATCTTTCTAAACTAGTAAATTGGTTTGTCTGTCAATTTGCCCAAAGTAAAGGATTCTAATTGAAAATGTGCTCATGCGTTGCATTTAATGTCATTCGTTACAAATAATGTAACGTCATTTGACATAACCTATGAAATAGTCCTTTACCGAGCCAGGGCACATTAGCGATGTTGGTTTAAGCCTTGAGTGGCTAAAATATATTGCCATTGTATTAACTCAGCAGATTCAAAGAATTGGAAGAAAAACTATACTCCAAAAAAAATACATGTAAAGAAATGTGGTTTCCCTTAGTTACATATCTGATCCAATAAAAAAAAATAATGCTATGCTTTCTGATATAGCACCAAGAGTTCTTCTTTCCACAGCAACTGTACCAGCAGGTAATTAAAACAAGCTGGGTTTCAGAAAGATATGTATTCCAAGCAGGTGATGGCAAAATTACCTGTAATCTCATTGGATAAACAACTTCCAGTGACCCGCCGCAATACACTTCATATTGATCACATGCTGGAACAATGCAAAAAATAAGGCCGTAGGAGGCAAACACTGAATGCAAATGCAGCACTACAAATAACGTCTCAGTTTGAAGGGATTTTGTGAGTTTTAAATGGTTTAAAGGAATTGAGTAAATGTGTATTTTTGATGCTGCGAAGACAGAGACAGGGGAACAGATGTAGCGGTCACCAAGCCCCACCTCCCAACAGTATCTGTATCTGCAAATCACTTTCATTCAAAGCAATAAGTTGAGGTCAGCTCGTCATAGTAATTAAGGGGGAGCCCTCAGATGTTATTGTAGGTAATATTCTTAAGGTGGGTTGTAGCAGAGTAAGGTGTGCAGCCAGGGACCTAGAGAATCCTAAGTGAGCTATATTCCAAAGGAAACTTGTATGGGTAGGACCGAGAATATGATTCATGCCTGGGCAACAAGGGAAGCACTCCAAAGGCCTTTAATCCAGTGCCAGTTGTAAGTGAACTGAGCCTAACCCAGGAGCTCGTTGATAGAGGGCATTGGATATGCATTACACCGATACCCTGTTTCCCTCCATAGAGTCTGCAAAGAACCAAGCAAAGCCATGGGCTTTAGATGGAACATTACAGTACTGCTCCCAGCTTGTC
Organism: Petrocephalus schoutedeni; assembly: GCA_026780765.1. Taxonomy (NCBI): domain Eukaryota; kingdom Metazoa; phylum Chordata; class Actinopteri; order Osteoglossiformes; family Mormyridae; genus Petrocephalus; species Petrocephalus schoutedeni. Next base: position 34,935,201 of record JAODKL010000001.1, on the reverse strand, counting down.
TCAATAATTTCAAATAGCGGAATATTTTTCCTGGAAAACATTTCTTTTCATATTAAGGCATATGGTTTGGCTAAGCTCTGTGTACAGAGCTCGCTGGGCCTCTGTATATGATGTTGTAAGAGCTCTGAATACGGGACAGGGTCATAGTCGTAACCTCTGCTATCTGTTGTGTAAGTCGGACACCAGAATAAGATTAGGTATTTTCAGAGGTTGTGAAGCCCTTCCCGCGAATGACATTGTTCCACTCCATACACAATTACAGCAGGTATATTCAATCTCCTCAAAAATACTGTATGACCTCCAATGACCTCCACTATTCTCCGAGTAATTTAGACACAGATGTAGGATGTAGTAATACAAGCACTTTATCTCGTGGTAAGACCTGGATATGCGCTGCTATCTGTTGACCCTGGAGCAAATGCTCCCCAGCCGGATGCCCTCTAACATGTACTGTATTTCATTTTTGCAACGGCTCGGACTCTCCTCCCAGTGCGGTTTAATAAGTTTTAGTACGGCACAAGGCCACCAGCCGTTTGATAATTAGAAGGGAGGGGAAGTGGAGGAGTTCTTGAGATCCTCAAGTGCAGTAAAGAGTAGAGGATCAATTAGTTTGCATTTTTTCATATATATATAATACATTTTTTCCTCTGCTCTCTCTCTCTCTCTCTCTCTCTCTCTATATATATATATATATATATATATATATAAATATTTAATTTTATTTTAGTGTGAATCTGGTGGACTTAAAGGTTTTATCGAGGTACTGCACATTTGCATATGCCCCTTCAAATTGCTTTCCCAGCCAATCGTTTTCAGAGTCCTTCCACGGTACGTACCGCTACGATACCTTATCCCGTTACTCTCACTCTCCTCCCAGATTCCGGCATGGGAAAAATAAAACGAAGTGTGCCTGTGTAATTTCTACTTGAGATGTTGCGCAGGGCACTGCCGTGGGTATCGGGTTGCGTAATCCACAATAACTATAACAAATCAATGGTACCTGCACCGAGGTCCAATTCCCTGCTGAGATCCATACCGATCCTGTCCAAGGAGATTTTCATTAACTGATGGGGGCACCACACTGCCTCTGCAATAGCTGTGGGATTAATGAGTTGACATTCTCTGCAGCTCACACACCACTGGTAAACATCTGTGCTAGTGCAATTATCCCTTGTGAGGTTGCTGGCATCCTGCCATAGAGTTATGATGAGCCCTGGGGAAACCATTTCACGATTACTGGGACCTGCAGAGGTATGCCGTCTTCTCCTGTGCACTGCCCTGCTTTAGCCCAGTCAAGCAATCAAACAGCACATAGCAAAAAGTAGTCAACTGCCTTTTTTCAACATGAGAGATGCTGTTGTCCTCTGACTGCTGCAAGGGCAAATCCCCCTCGGGAATGTGAGGAGGGAGACGGAGGGTTCTTGAAAGGGCATTCCTCTCCAGGTATTCACATAAGGATCCCCCACATTTTTGGGGTCATCTGCACATACAGTGTCACTGGTGGATGTCTTCCCCATGTGACATCGTAAGTCAGAAATTCCATCAAAGCTTCACCTCAAATTGTAGGACAGAAAATACAGGAAATAGCCACTTCTATAAGCCTATCATTTTGCCTCACAAAATAAGAAAGACCATTCTGGCAGGATACTCATAGATCTGTGTACGCAAATGCCAGCCACCGTGCTGCCATGCCCTGCCTCCTTTAAGGGACGGCACACATTCCCCCTGTTCTGCACTTGCCTGTATGTGGCTGCAGGATGCGAGGGTCTGCCTAGCATGGCGTCCACATTCATGAGGGGGCAGCGCATGTAAATGTGGCCCAGCACTGCTGCCCCAGTGTGCCTGAGGCACATGGTAGATCTGTGTGAGCATTTACAGGGCAGAAAATGAACGATGGAAGCAGAGCCATGCGCCAATGTGCCCGAACGCACCAGGAAAAGCCTCAGGCTTGTCCGTAGGGTCCCACCTCTGGGAGCTGGATATGTACGGCTGCCAAAGACGGGGGCTGTTGAGGAGGCTGCTGGTGGCTCCTGGGGCCTGGCATTTTAGCAAATACCTGTAAGTTCTCCTTTTGCCTTCAGTACTCCTGTACGGTGGATAGACACATTAGGGCTTGCAGCAGCACCGACTACTCTATTCCAGAATCATCCTTGCGGATCAGAACCGATGTTAAAGCTTTCACTTTTGGGGGCTCTCAATCGAAACATGTGATATTGGGAGACACAGGTCTGTCCGCCAACGGTTATAATAAATATTCATTATTTTTACTGTGTGCAGGAAAACATATGAGGTAAAAACCTCAGTTAATTAAATGATTAGAGCAGGAGTACAGAGTGCTTCCCATACACATTTACACTGGAATTCAGCGAATTGTCATGGTGGTTTTAATATTTCTGGGGCCACAATGACGACTCAGAGTGGCCAGGCAACCCTTGCTGAGCAGGATGGATTAGCAGATGGCATATGAACTGAGATCATTCATTGGGCTGAGCATGATGCTAACTAGAACATAACAATTGGAACATTTGGCAATTCATATGTTTACTGCCTGCTAAGAAATTAGCTAATAAGCTGGCTTGATATATTCCCAAACATCAGCAAATTCACTAATTTAAATCCACAAATCGTAGCACACTGTGTTGCGTGTTTTAAGAAATAAAAAATGTGTGTAGGGCAGTATGTTTAAAAGATACCTGCCAAGGATCTCTTATGTCACAGGTTCCTATCCCAGAACAATGAATCCCTCAATTCACATTTCTTTTAAGAATTGTGAGAATTAAGCTCTAAATAAAAGTTACTGTTTTTATGTTTGTGCCTTTGTGGGTGTGTGTTTGCATGGCCTCAGCTAAAACCAACATTCTGATAAGTGAGGCATATATATCTGCATCCTCCACATCCTGTTTGGAAACAAGGTCGATTTTTTGAGCAGCATAAAGCAGCCCAAACCGGCAGCGGTTCAGCCTGCCATGTGCCGGCAGCAGCTCCTCGGATTGGCTCTGATGTTCATGCCTGTTTTTCTTTTTACTTTAATGGTTGCAATATCCAGATTCCACCCATGACACCTTCCAAACCAATGTCCTTAACGATCATTTCATTGTGGGTCACAATCGCTCAGTGTCAGAGATAACCTTTATTATCTTTTTTTCTCTCTCGACAATATTTATTGAATGTGTCCTCTCAGTAAATGAGCCTGATTAACAGGCAAACATGTGAGAGCGGTTTAGATTTAGAGGGATTTAGATTGTCTGGAGCCACCATATGAAATGCAGGAAACCTAGCTGGTTGACGACTCGCTGCTCAAAGCGTCCCTCTTCTACTGAAATCATTACCAAAGTACTATTATTACCGAATTACAATTAGTGCAGCAATAGGCTTTGTGTGTCCGCGAGCCGTGCGCTTCCCTGCCAGAGGCTGTGCCGCCATACCGCCATGCCTGGATCTGCACACAGACGCGGAGCTCAGCCAGCAGCAGTCAGCCAAAAGCTCTCCAAAGCATGACATCCTCGGAAAAAATCACCCCTCACTGCACATTGTACCTCTGACAGCCTGCGCGGCTTCGGAAAACATGAATTTCGCTAAAAGGAAACACTGGCACTCGTAATCTTTTCATTTAAAGCGCACGTAAAAGGGAACATTGTATTGTCGCATGAAATTACGTCAAATTTGGGGAATGCCTTAGCGTCCCTTTTCTCTAGAGACAAGTGGTCCGGCAAACGAACGTCAGATTGTGATGCGCTGACCGTGTTGATCCGCAGCACTGCCCGTATGTGTGCTCAGTCGGACCCGGTCCATGTCAATCACGCCGCTCATTTTTGCTGTGCTTACTTGTAGCTGTGTATAGGTAATCATTTGAAAGATTTGACCTGGATTATTCCTTTGGCTGTCTTTCACTTGCAGAGATATAGAATGGGGGACTAAGCCTTTACTAGGGGGAGTCCGATTTTAATAAAATGCATGAGAGAATTTGAATGGTGAAGTCCCTCTAATCCAGTCCTAGTGATGCTCATTTTCTTATGAAAAACCCCAGCCAATGCTTGGCGATGGAGGGCAGGGTGGATATTAGAGCCGGTGCCCCCCGGCTGCCTGGTACGTGGTGGAATTGTAGCAGTGAGGAGGAAAATGCTCCTTTGTTCTTCTCACTTACAGCATATAAACTAGAAGCAGACAAAGGTGCCATTAAATCAGGCAGGGAAAATGACATTGGGGGAGAGAAGCGCAGAAGTGCACAGCATCTTCAAGGTGCCCACCTGTCTCGTCCCCGAAACCCAGAGATTGACGGTGCAGAGATAGAGGGCAGAGAGCGGAAGGAGCGGGGGGCGTAGCTGGTGCAGATACCTTCTTCTCACACACCACCCAGGCGGCTCCCGGCAGCCCTTGTGTGGGAACCAGGGTGCCACCTGGCTGTGAAGGCGGCCTGTCAGCTCACATAATGAAGGAGGCACTTTGCACTTATTACAGCTTGATTTATTTTTGGTGAATTCATGCCACAAGATGACAGTGCCTGGCTGCAGGTATGAGTATGACTAAGGGATGCTTCTTCCAAAGATGGCATGGGGTAGGGATGGTGTGCAGGTTAGCCAAAATCATAGATACAGATCAGATTAAGTATTTTAATGAAAACCTCCAATACATGATCGATGGTATAATAACACATGAAGAAAAAAAAATCCAAAATACAGTTGCAGCTTATTTCACACACACACGCACACACATATTCACGTACCCATCTACTGTAAATGGGGCCCGTCCATTCATTTCTATGGGAAAAACCCTAATCCCAATCAAGACACCCTTAACCCCTACCCAGCCCTTACCTTAACCGTATGTAACCAACCCAAATACAAGACTTTTGGCATCTTTACCTTTTTCTACGGTTCGACATAAAACAGTATAATAAATAGATATTTAAACAATAAAATAATTAATAAGAACTTCATATAAACATTTAAATAAATATATAATAAAATATATAATGCATGATATATAATATAGAAATAAATATATATATATATATGCGAACTGCTGCCCCTCCTACAACCTTATGCCTGGGGACCGATCACTGTGCCAGATTCCTTACTAGCTGCCTGTTAGCTCACGGTTTTTCCACACATCCTGGCTAGCTGCCTCTACCTCACCCTCCCTCTTATCTGCCTCGTACCCATAGGCGAAGGGAACAGAAGGATTCCCCCCCCCCACCTGCCCCATTGCACGCCTGGGCTGAGAGTGTCGTCATCCAGGCTGAACGGCCCCATGCTGCCATGGTCCATCTGGGAGACAGACTCTGAAAATCAATCTTTGACACCAATAGTGTGTCTACCTTTTGCACAGCGCAGGGTCTTAGAATAGATTCAAGTAATGCAAACTCACATATGGAAGCATCTTCTGGAAGGATGAGACTGCCCAGGTACTGACAGAGTCCCTCGAAACTGGCAGACTGTAGCTCCCTAAATGAGTTGGCAGAAATTTCCATGCATTTCCATGTATCATTCACCTCTCCCTCCGATTTTATTTTTCTCACACAAACCTTTCATCTGCTCTCCATGGCATGTCATCCCACTGCCCTTGTCTTCCCATTTGCCCCTCCTTGTGTTTGCTCTCTGCATCTGAATATGCCATGATGAATAAGGTTCCGCTTTCAGCCTGGCCACTTCACGCCACTGCCCGGCTTACGGCCTGCCAGGGACTGCACAGACTACAGATTGATAATTTCTTCTTCGCAGGGCTCAGCGGTGTCCATGCTCCAAGGATCTGACATCCTGAGGCTTTTTCAAGTGCTCTTGTTTTGATTTGGTTTCAGATTTTTTTTTTTCTCCTGGAGATCAAGCCAATTTCTGGCCCCTTCACATGGCATAACACACCAGAGGATGTGTAGCTGTAACCCACACCCTCTTGTCAGGTTTTCTGCAAAAATGACTGGCTGATGCCTCTCACTCCTGTCTTTCATACTGGACTCACGGTGTCATTATTCCAGTCAGAGGCAAGAGGACTCGCTTTACGGATTCAAATTCAGTAAACCTTGAATGGTTTATAGCGGCAATCATTTAGATAAATATTTATCTTGGCTTTCAAATGTGCGCAAATGCGTGTCTCATTTTGTTTTGTCAGAAGCTATTTCTCAGAACAATGACTGGTTGAACACTGCTGTCTAGAAAATTTAATTACCTTGTTATGGTAGATTGGAGAGCGTTATTTATTAATGTCTCTGGGGCGTTGGCGTGAAAACGTATGCCTTGGGGTCAGCTGCATGACCCTGACCTTTGTTATACGGATGACTGTCCACCTTGTTACACTTACAGTGTACCCCAGTGTTATGCTGATAATTTTTTCCATTTTTGGCTGAAGGCTGAAGCCCTTGTGATTTATCCGATTTATTGAAAGCAGCGAAACATACAGGGGTAACTTTTGGAGATTCTGTACCAGGACATTGTTTCCTACTGTCACGAGGGGAACGAGGGGACATGGCACACAAGAGGATCGGACGGGAGGGACCCTGACGCCTACGGATAGAATATGCTTTTTAAATGATAACTAGAAGTAATACTGCATAAATCCAGGTGCGGTGCAGGTGAGCCTGAAGCCTATCCCAGAAGGCGTCGGAACATCCTGGATAGGATGCTGGTCCTTCCAGGGAAATAATAAAGGCATTATTCCATATTCATAACTGTATTTCGATATGCTAACCTTAAAAGACATTTCTGATAAAGCCATTGTTTGACAGTTTGCTATTCTGGTTTCGGTTTTAATTCATGAACGGTCTGCTGCACTAATATGTTTCGGGCCTCCTGTTCCGGAATTTATATCACAAAAATATGCGTGTCCTTCAGTTGCATCAGTACACATGAGCTGACCTGTCTGATTGCTGTTTCAGCGAGCATGAAATATTACATCAGATTAATCTATTACCTGACTTCTTTTCAGAGCTTAAATAACAGAAGGAAGTAGAGTTAGTACAAGTCTAGCTTAAGCGTTTCTGCAACGGTGATCATTTAGAACTGTGGCCTCGTTAAGTTCCCGAAGTTAAGGCGAAACCTACTTTGTGCCTTTCTCTAATTTTTGTTGTCTTAAGCCATATGTTCAAAGGATTCAGGGATTCAGGAGCTTCATCAGTTTATGAAAAAAGAACCGAAAAAAAAAAAAAAAAACTTCTGGGGACACTGAAGGGCATCATCTAACTGGTGAGAAAATCCATTTTTATGCATCTAGCGGAAGTTTCTAATTTCAGTTTTGTCAAGGAGATGCACCCCCCCACCCCCATTGTTCACTGTTCCCTGGTCTCAAGGTCACAATGTCTCAGAGTGCATCTTTGAAAACAATTACACTTGGCAGAGCAATAAAGTATCAGTTATTTGTGGCATAATTGACAGACCAAGTTTCCTGACATGTACAGTCTCAGGGTACAGCCGCAGTTCACCTTTCACTGATTTCGTGCTCCGTGCAGCTCTGGAAAATGCAACAGAACGATTGCATTCTTTGCAGTACGAATTATGTATTTAATGTATTATGGGTAATACATTAGAAAGAATTACACTAAAGCAGTCAACAATGCATTGTTATAATTACGGGTATGACCGTCTCTGTCTCAATAGCAAGAGGACCCATCAGGCAGCTTTAACATATTAGGCTCTGTCATTATAATGAGATATTTTAGTCTCACAAGGTTCAAACCAGAACCAACCAGCTGACTGGCAGATATGGTCCGCTCCCATTATGTTACTATTAGAGGCACGTTCTGCCTTGTTTGTTCCCGTGTTTTGTGTTATAGATAGAATCCTTGTCACAATTAAGTTTTGTGGATAATTTATTTAATTGAAGAAGAGCTTACTTAGTTCTCTTGGCACAGCAACCATGGACACGTTTAGCTCTTCCTATTGTCTCCTATTGAATCAGTATCTTCTGTGGTAAACTTGGGATTATTTGCAGTATTATGACAGCGGCACAAAGGTTCCCTAAATTGCTGGCCATTGTGCGATGCACTGTGTGTAGCACTGGGGAAGGTAGTAACATGGTAACCCTGTGTTTGGTGTGCTGGGCTCTACTCTTCCTGCTCAATAGCATATAGGGGGTATAACGCCAGAGGACAGGTGAGGCATGTGACACAGGCCTGGGAGGATGTGTGATGGGTCAGCTGTCAAAGTCCAGTCCATTTACCAGCAGGGGAGAAACAACACGCCCCTGTGTGTCATATACACTGTAAGACAACAAGAAAGCAGACATAAAGTGATGGGAATGATCACCTGACCTGCTCCACAAACCCCATTGAGAACAGTGTTAAGATGCATATCCTTATTATTTATACAGTGTTATACAGTATCAGTGTGTCTGACAGCCTTCCCATGACCAGATGCTGTTTCTTAATGTCAATCTGAGCATCCAAATCATGTGGCTACTTTTTAGTTACCCTCTTGGCATTTTGTTGGTTATGGCTGTATTTTATATAAGAGAAGAGCACGCTTCATGATCAGTCAAATAAAGTTAAATAAAGTTTACCGGATGCCCGTCTATTTCTGGTTATAATAAAAGCTATATTTATGCATGTCAGGTTATGTACATTTTTATGGTGATTCATGTCCCAGTACAGAGAACCTTGACAGTGATTTGCCTCCACTTTCATTTAAACATACATGGTACAGTGTGATATGTTCTTTATACCTTCTCTAATCTTCTAGTTACACGGGGAAGCTGGTGTAGATATTCACTTTAATATAGTATTTTAAAAGCACAGCACCTCTTTGTAATTCAGAAATGTACATTATAGTACTGTGTACAATGTAAAATTTATATTTGAAAACAGTCGACTATGTTGTTGACAGTGATTACATTGCTATGAAGCCCAAACCAAATGCACTTTCAAATGCAACAAAAATGTATTTCCGTTAAGATTATAAAACAAGCAGCTGTATTTTTAGTTTTGCATCATGTGGGGATCTTTAATTCAGGATGTGATTCTGCTCCATTAGCATTTTCACTGTATGGCAGCGCCTTAGTCTAATAGCAAACATGGTTTCCGCTCTATTTTGTACGTAGTCATGTTCACTGCATGGCAGCACCTGCCAGAGCTATAGTCTTATAGCAATGATGGTTTCTGCTCTGATGTTCTATCTGGTCATGTTCACTGCTTGGCAGCACCTGCCAGTGCTATAGTCTTATAGCAATGATGGTTCCTGCTCTGATGTTCTATTTGGTCATGTTCACTGCATGGCAGCGCCTGCCAGTGCTATAGTCTAAAAGCAGACATAGTTTCCACTCTGTTGCTGTATGTGGTCATATTCACTGCATGGCCTACCGGTACCACTACAGAGCCTACCAGTGCTATAGTCTATTAGCAAACATGGTTTCCACTCTGATTCATGTACAACTGGGATGATACCAAGATGCAAGACATTAACAGACATTTTAACTCATAGTGTTAAGACCTTATCTGTAAAGGTTGATGTGCATCCATGGATCACCTCTGCCCACTGTCTTTTAACCCCAGGAAAACCCGCCCAGCTCCCTGGCTTTCAGCTACACTGCGCAGCAACC
>JAODKL010000001.1:34904760-34925144 GCA_026780765.1 Petrocephalus schoutedeni | reverse complement strand
CTGTAGAGTCTTAAAGCACTTATGTAAGTCGCTCTGGTTAAGGGCGTCTGCCAAATGCTGTAAATGTAAATGTAAAATGTAAATGTGTTCAGGCTGGGAAACTACGGATCTGTCCTTGCTACAGATATTCATTAGTTCTGAGGTGTTATCTACACAGCCAATTACTGTTGCCCCCACCATGTAGCAGTTCTGGGGACCCGGGCAGACTGCCTAGTTATGTGCTTAAATGCTTGTCTCGGATTCTATAATTGAGGACGATCTTTGGGACCAAAATTTTACAAATGAGTAATTCACCTTTCACTTACTGCCATTTTGATTTGATTTGATTTGGATTTAGTCAATAAATAAGATGCTAAGGGGCTTTAAGATGCTTTCCTGAGCCTTCCCTATATAGTGGGGCTTTTTTGAATCTCACTTTAGTCCTAAAATGTGCAAGCAGTTGTGATACCTGGTAAGTGCCGAACTGGCATTACAGCATGAAAATAAATCAGATAAAGTTCAAAGTAAATGCAAGGAAACAATAGTAAATTTATAAACAGAGGACTGACTGCTTCTCAGAAGGTAAAAAGGGGATATCAACCAATCAGGCTGGTGCAGGTTTCATTGAATTTATGTGATTCACAGGGCAGCACAAATACATGGTTGAGCCCCTGGAAAATTATACCAAATGGGCCCCCTCTTTTTCCAAATCAAAGCTATGATTATCCACGATCACATAATCATGCCCCTCTCTTAGTGTTGGGCCCAGGAAGCCTGCCCCTGTCTCTCCTCTTATGGGGGCTCTGATTATTCACTAAACAGATAAAGAACCTTTAATTATATCTGAAACATCATTGTTACCTACATGACTGTAATCACTGGTTTTAAACAACTAGTGAAATTACAGCCTTCGTTAACAGTCTTCAGATCAGAATGATTTTCCATCACTTGATATGTCAGCCAATCTACGCCTTTCATAAATAATTTACATGCGCTGCCTTTTTATTCTCCAAGTCATTAATTTGTCTTTGTTCATTAATGCATTTTTTTTTATAAAACCTACTCATTATATTTTAGTCTCAGTGATTGTTTCGTCATGTTATAAATGCCAATAGAAATTAATGACTACTGAAAAATTCCACTCCAGGAAAATGTGTGTTAATATTGCTAAAGTTTATATCTGCATGTTTTACGCGTTAAAATTAGTGTTCCCCATAATGTTCCATCATGTATGAAGCCTCCCGTAGGAGGTGATGTGCCATCCCTGTAAGCTGGATAAACCACAGCAGCCACCAGAGTCTCCGTTTGGTGGGTAATGGGAGCTTTGCCGAAATGAGCTCCAGCTCCCCGTCATGAGAGGGGGGCACATCAAAAGGTGCCCACCAAACGCCGCACTCCATGTGCGTGCAATGGGAGATGCAATTTAACAAAGTGAATTGGAGCTTTTATGATTGTTTACCAGCAAAGGCACAGCTCAGTCTGTCTGCTTGGAGTGTGTGGGGGTGGCTAAGGCTTAAGGTGGGATCTTTGTGTGCCACTCTGAGTGGAACATATCTCCAGATGAGATGTAGCGCTCATGAAAGCAGGAGAGCCATTTGGTCAATTCGAAGGCAGAGACTGACACGTGTAGGATGTGCTTGTCAACTACATATGCTGGTGGTGTTAAAACATTAGCCATTTATTTATACCCATGATATTTCCACAATCTCATTCATTCTGTTCATTAAAGAGCTTTAAAGGATTTGAGAAGCATCTAATAGAATTGAAATAAAAATCACTATGTGCCTGACACTAGTCCTGGTGATTTAAAGTAATTACCCTGGAAATACGATCCTTTTACAAGTGGCAGTCATCCTGTGTTTTGTGCTAATGAGTCGAAGGAAGGGTCTCGCTGTGATCAAAGTCATGTGTGAGCCACTTTCCATCACTTCTGCTTTTGGTGCAAACCTCAGGCCTTTTCAGCAGAGGCAGAAAAGCAGTGGAGTTCATTAGCTCCTGCAGTCACTGAGTTTGACATGTCTTTTGTATTAAGCAAAACCCTATCATTAATAAGCTTCTTGTTAACAAATCTCCATTTTTTTGTGCTACCAAATGCTATATACAGTATGTCAGCAAATGAAAACAAAGGGAATTGGCGACAATATAGGAAATGTCTTCCCACCCGACTGAAAATGAGTATTTCCCTACCATCATTTGGTGCACTGCAACACGGGGGAAACAGATAATTGGCTGAGAGTTTAAACTAAAATATTCTTGACTGATGTAAGTGCTTTGCATTTTTCAGAAGAGATACAGGAAGTCATTTACCAGATTATTCCATGTATCTGTACAGCCAGTGATTCAATCAGGCTCACTTCAAGCAGGGAGCTGGGGCTGCAGGTGGAAAAGCTTAATTCAGAAGCTGGGCGTGGACAGAAATGCTGAAATCAGGGGAGGCCATGGACAATATTCAGAGTCATCAACTTTATTGCTTTCCTCCCTTTATTTACCTCCCTTCATTAAGCAAAATGTCACTCTGTTCTATAGCACCAAGCTCCAGGACTGTACACCATGAAGATGGTGCTTCCTGTAGGATACAGGCCAGTGGGTAATCCAGCTCTCCGTGCACCATTAGGAGAAGAAATTAAGGTCATTTAATCAAGATGATTAGGTGGTTCAGAGCCCCAGTGGAATAGGAGTGAGCTGGGCTGGAGGCCCACAGAAGCAGAACTCAATGGCCCCACTGTGAATGGGCTCTAAAATTAAAATGCAGAAAGAACAGATAAAACTGTCAAATATTAATGTCTTTGCGAGATTAATTTTATATAAAACTACTAACTCAGTGTGGATACATTATACTTTTGTTTATTTTTCTTGTTAAAAAATGACTAGACCATTCAAGATGCATTATTTATGCAACAGATTCTGCAACCAAATAAATGTGTGGACGTTGCTCTACATCTGTTCACCTGTGCAAAGCAAAAATCCATGTGCTTCTTTAGTGCTTCTCACAAGTCGGTAGCTAACATTACTAAGTTCGGTTCCATAGCTGAAGCCAAATTAACCTCTTTATTGTGGATGTTGCGGTGTGTCCTCCCCCCCCAGACCAGAAACAATAGACCCTCTGACTGATGGGTCAATACATGAGATAATTAAAGACTTGAATCCCTTAGTTTGAGCAAAGGAGTGCAGTGTGCCCAGTGTGTGACCATGGGATGCCCATTGTGTACCCAATGTGTGACTATGGCATGCTCAATGTGTGATCATGGTGTGACCATAGTGTGCCCCGTGTGTGCCAGTGATGTACCTAGTATGTGTCAATGGTGTGCCCAGTATGTGACCATGGGGTGCCCATGGTGTCCCCAGTGTGTGTCCATTTTGTACCCAGTGTGTGTTCAAGGTGTACCGTGTATATGCCCAGAGTGTGCCCTGTGTGTGACCATGGGGTGTCCCTGGTGTCCCCAATGTGTATCCATGATGTCCCCAGTGTGTGCCCATGCTGTGCCCAGTGTGTGTCTCATTACTTTGTCCTTTAAAAGATAGGATATTATACAGTCTAAAGGAAAAAGACCACTGATGCACAAAGAAAGAGATTAATTCCTTAGCTTAGGAAGCTGCTTTGGTGCAATTCCTTATATAGAAACAAGCGCAGCAGACGTGAAGTTAACTCTTAAACTAGAATAGCTTACACAACTAGATTTATACAGATGTTTGCTCCATGAAATAGAAAACTTCAATAAAGATTAATCTATAATTAGAAAGCATGTCCCTGTCCCAGTACTGGGTAAAATTAAAAAAAAAACAGTCAGTTCAAACAAGAAAGGTGTAACATCTGACTTCACTCAGCGACCAGTCAGAAGCATACTGCACTTGACAGAAATATTGCTTATTCCAGTCAGGGTCAGTTTAATAGAAGTAGGTCATATTATATAAACAAGCTGTCATAATACTATGTGTCACTATTTCTATCTGAACGAGGCATCATCGAGATCCAGAATTTTCATAAATCCTAAAAATGGCAGGAAAAAGTACTGAAATGTGTGGAAAAGGTCAGACCAATGATAACTATTCTCCATATCTGATAGTGCCCTTCTGTTTCATTTAAACAATATTGTCCAGTTTTAAACACATACCTTCTGATGGATATTTATAGCATGTATTGCAAATGTATCAATTGCATCTGTTAATTTAATTATTATACAATTTCAGTTTCGAGTGAGCAGTCCTTTAGAAAGCAGTGGCACACGTCTCCAGTCGCACTCCAATTTTAGCCCATGTTGGTGCCCTGCTGTTTTTCACTGAAGAGAACACACTCCAAAGCAGAAACATGTAATCATCTATTAGCTGAAGCACTGACCAAGCCCCAATGCACTTTGTTAAACCAACAGCCTCAAAATATGATCAGAACTTCATTCTATGCAACTCTGTAGAGAAACTGCTGTCATAAGTCACCTTCATCCCCATAATACCAGTGCAGGGTTCAATGTAAACCACCCCTTCAGACATACCCATGCAGGATGTGTATTTGCAGACCTTAATGACTCTGAGAGCCTCACACTCTGGTGCTTGGAGGGCCAGCGCAGTTAGGGGGCATTTTGGGTATGCAGGGGAATGCAGGCATATCACATCGACACTGTGCCCGGCCTTATCTCCGAGGCACCTTGTTTCAGTGGCAGCTGAATAAATTGGATTTTTGTAGATGGCATTTGCCAGTTGGGAGTCCACCAGGCACCACATGCAGCCTAATCCCCAGCACGAGGACGTCCCACACATGCCTACCTGCACCTGACCCAGAGGCTACCTCCAGCGGACAGATTACTAAGCACCATCTACAAGACACGATCCCACAATCAATGGACAGAGACGGCGGGTTCCTGCGAGGCCAGCTCCGTTCTAAGCCGGCGTGTACAATGGGATTAAAGGGCTCAATGAGGCCCTTGATAACCGACACATTTATTCTTTCCTCAGCAGCAGCCCGAGTGGGTGGAGAGAGGTGTGCTGGAGACACGCGGTGAAACACGGAGCCTGGGTGTGCAGCCTTCACCGAGTGTGCCCGAATTGAGCGTGACAAGAAAATAAACCCCGATGTCTGTGATGTGCTGTGTCCCAGGGATGACATACGTATCCATCGGCTTTTAGGTCCGCCAATAAATGGCCGCTTCTCGCTAATACACTCTTTCTTGTTCTCGCCCTCCCTCTGATCTTCCTAAAAATTCACGGGGAGACTGATTTGACCATCGATTTCCCTAAATTCTATCCGCTCCCAAGTCATGGATCTTCTTTCTAGGCTGTTGAGTTGCTTCTCAAGCTACGGCTATTCATTATCTCCGTGTTTTGTTTAAACAGCATCAAACAAACAGCCCCAGCGTATCCTTGCATCTGCTATACAGAGTTTATGATATGCCCAAACAATATGGGACGACCCACTTGATAATCACCACCCTGTTCATTACTCTCAAATTGCATTTTAATGATGACGTTTTCTAGCTCACAGTAGAAGGAAGTCAGTTTCCAGAGGACCGAGTCACTTGAAAGGTGATGGTCTATCACAGGATTTTGTCAGAAAAAATCAGACAATGATGTAAAATTAATCAAAGAGATTTAAAGATGTATGTATTTAAGTATATACTGATTTTATTTCCTTTTCCCCCTAGAAATCCTTTGCTTAAAACCTGAATTGATCTGGCTATTCCCAGCCCCATTTGTTCAGGTGAAGCTTCCACTCAGAGACGACCACTGGCCTCTTTCCTGTGTTTCTGGAATCCATCATGGCAGGTGCCATTCTCTCCCTTCTTCCCTCTCCCTCTGCCATCAAAGGGCAACGCTAAAAGGCCTTCATCTCACAGCCTCATTAATGGAAATGCTGTTCACCCTCCAATTCAGAAATGAGAGGTTAACCAAGCTCTCTGGAGGGCCGCCTTACGTGTGTGCGTTTGATGCCGTCCGGGGCCCGGCTTTAAAGCCGCTTGCAGACGGATCGTTTCGAATGGAATATAAAAGAGCAGCCTCCCTTGGGTGACCCTTTGTTACCGGCTCACATTAAGGGGATTGAGGGGGAGATGCGCATCCAACATCAATCAGGGCCCCCCACCCCCCCAGGGGGAGAGCAGCCACCACAGCTGCGTTACTGCATCGCTGCTGCTGGAATCACCATCCTGCTCAGCTGGCAAGATGATGGAGCCCTGCTACGTAATAAGATGTCACACGCTTGTTAGGATAACAAAAGCAAATGCTAAAGCTATGCAGCTCGGCTTCCAAAGGAATTAAAAATGTAATTGTTAAACAAGGTAATCTCAAATTTTAATAAGACCAGTAGTTATCACTGTTGCCTTACACCTCTGGGACCAGGATTCAGATCTCTGCCCAAGCTCTACATGTTAGCATGTTCTCCCCATGCAGTTGTGGGGTTTCCTCCTGGCTCTCCATCCATAAACATGAAGCAAAATGGAGCTTTGAAATTTCCCATAGGTGTGAAAGACGTGTGTGTCCAGTGATGGGATGGCACCTCATCCTGGGTTATTCCCTGCTTTGCACCCATAGCTTCCGGGATAGGCTCCGGACCCCCATGACCCTGCCTAGGACAAGTGGGTGCAGAGAATGCATGGATGAAGGTTTCTCTGTCTACTTTTGCCAAAGTTGGAAAATGTTTATACCTTTCACCAAATTTTGTCATCATGTTGATTATCAGTTTCACTTAGTAGGAGTTTTAGGATCCTGACGCACAGCATTAGTGGTGAAAAAACACATAATAAAAGAAGGAAAAAAAACACATGATAAAAGTTTTTATAATATTACTGTATCATTAAAAGGAAAGATCTCAGATATTTACATTAAAATGAATATTAATTTTCCTTAATGATCAAAAATATTCATCTGACTGTTTGAGAAGAGCCATATTTATCGGTCCATTTTACAAAGGGCACTGGAACTCTTAATGAGTGTGAAAAGGCTGGAGCTGCTTGTTCTGTCCCAGTGGAGTCCGGGTGAGCATGGCATGATGGGTAATGATGTGGGACTGCCCTGTAGTGGGCTCAGGACTTATCTCCTGCTCTTCCCAGATTCCAGCTGTTTTACATTTAGCCTACTTGGAGGGGACCTTGTTTCCAGGCCCTGATTGCCTTAAAGCGTGATCTTTTTTAATGAGGATTAAGAAGAGTCCAAACAGAACAGCAGTAGCCTCTCTGAGACAGAGTTATGAGTTTTGCGGAATGCTTGTCAGGGGCATGGATATCGCCGCTCACAAATAAGCAAAAAATTAACTACTGATCGTGATCAGTGTCTACACAGAGAGCTTCATTCCAAGCAGGCATGCCACTAACTTTATCACCTGGCCTATTACTTATAGTCCTGTTATTAGGAGAAATATCATAATCGTTTTCTTCTGTTTTTCCTGGCTACAGATACAGTATAAGGTGAAGCTTCAAAGAAGGAGCACAGAATATCACTATGGCTAGCTACTGCAAATCAGGCGAGCCATAGCGATGATTAAAAAGGTCATCTGGCAAATGGAAACTCAGGAGGAAATTCCCCCTGCATTTTGTGGCCTGTAATATTCCATGTTACACATTCACGTGTGTATTAATCACTTGGTGGATCAAGGAAATGGCTGTCCTTTGTTGAAGGAGAATACGTATGTACTTTATCTGCTAAAAAATGAAAAAAATAATTAGATAAATAAAAACGTAATTAGTAGTTTAAATATTCATCTGAGTCTATGATGGTGTTAAACTATATTTTAAAAGAAGATCCTAGAAACAATCAAAAATAAACTTGTGAGAAAATATTTTTCAAATATAATTGCACCAGAACCTTTCAGCTACAGAACTTTTTATGCAGTGACACACTAAGACTTAAATGATAGGGAAAAGACATGGTAAGTAAATATGGATCCAACTATCTTCTAACCTCTTATCTTGGCCAGGTTTGCACGAGGATAACTAACTTCATTGAATTTAGCTACGACAAATTCACTTATTTTGTCACACAGTGCAGTACATAAGTATGCGAATTTAGCTATTGACCTTATGTTGGAGGTCAGGAAGCTGTATGTTGTATCAGAACCTTAGTAATGAGAGGATTGAAGAACACAAGAAGGTAAAGAGAACACAGTAGATTTGTATGAAGAAAGGATGGACAGCTTGAGCTTGAGGCCCCACCTGCATACCACCAATCAGGTCCCACCTCCATACTGCCAATCAGGCCCCACCTGCATACTGGCAATCAGATCCCACCACCATACTGCCAATAAGGCCCCACCTGCATACTGGCAATCAGGTCCCACTTCCACACTGCCAATCAGTACCCACCTGCACACCGCCAATCAGGTCCCACCTCCACACTGCAAATCTATCCCAGCTGTATACCTGCGGTAATACAGAGGGAGCACATTGCTGTCTTTCTGCCATTAGAATCTTTCTTAGTTCTGAATCTCTAGGCGTGAACCTACTATATGTTCAATCAAACTCTTAGTCAAAGTGCAGAAATTTTCAGCACTGCTGACGTGACAAAGATCATCCTAAAATTTCACAGAACACCAAGCTAGAAATATAATTTACCAAAATGGTTGAAACCTACATCTGATTCCTATGTACTCTGCTACCAGCAAAGTGGACAGTGATGTTTTAACACATACAGTATACAGGGTAGCTTATTGACTGCAGTGAGCTTTGAGCTAATTGTGTAGTGAGAGCTTTCCAGCATAGAATGACGAACTGCCTCCAGCTCAAGCCTTCCTCTCACTGGGTTTGAATGGTGTGGGGAGGGTTTGGAGAGTCTGGGTTTGACACGGGTTAACATCTCACATCCGACAGATTAACAGCGCTTCGCTAAATCGCTACACTCTGCAAAGGGGAGCAAGGCTAATGGCTTGAAGAAATTACTTTCGTCTGAGGGGGAACAGAAAGAGCAAATCAACAGGAGCGCTGAAAGTCTAACTGTCTGTTCATTAGCTCCCAACAAATGGGATGGTGTCCTTCAGGCTAATTTTCTAGACGAGGAATCTGGCATGAAGACACAGCTTTGAGCTGGCTAAGAGGCATCGAGCCGTTTATAGGACATCCCATTTTCCTGCCGGTGCTCTGGACCCTTTGGGATCTGAAGTCTTTGCCCATTTAGGGTGAATCTAACCAAGTAATAGCTGTCTTAGGCTTGCCCAGCCACAGCCTGACACACTGATCAGTCAGTTGTTGATGGGTGCGGTGGAGAGGAATCTCATTCCGATGGCTTGCATTTCCATGGGCTTCACCATAGGTAGGCAGACTTCTGTACCAAACCTGATCAACAGCTTGGCTGGATGTCATACAGCAGATAATCGTTCTGCTGCAAATGTAACAAATAAAACTGCCAGCTGGACAACTTGCGAAGAAGTTCATGATGGTTACGCTGGTACAAATTTGGAACAAATCCCTGAATGAGGAGAAGTCTCCCCTTGAGTGCAGGAGTGAGTCTTGGAAGGCTTGTCTCAATAACTGCTAAACAACAGAGTACACTTTGCTTTGTTAACAGAGATCAGTCTCTGTTAATGTAATATCCATCTTCCAAGCACTCAACCAGTAACACTGTTTCCACTTTACTGAACTAATATAATCTTCATCACCCTCTGTAGTTTATATTGGTAATGCCTAACTGTGTATATGCAGTTATTTCAGGAAGGACACTGTTTATTTTCTAGACAAATGGTGTCCCTTTCCATTGGGGTGTTTTTTGCTTTTTTGTGTGTCTTTTGTGTCTCTCCTGGGATAGCACACACACTTGGCCTCTCAGGACTGCAGTGCCTGTTGGGCTTTACTCTCC
The DNA here is from genome assembly GCA_026780765.1 of Petrocephalus schoutedeni. Lineage (NCBI taxonomy): Eukaryota > Metazoa > Chordata > Actinopteri > Osteoglossiformes > Mormyridae > Petrocephalus > Petrocephalus schoutedeni. The sequence goes on along the minus strand of JAODKL010000001.1, from coordinate 34,915,394 downwards.
CCTCATACTCACACCATGCAGTGTTAAGTGAGTTGAGTAACACTTCTGAGATTTCAACACCATGCTCCCCTGCATCCCTGTTCAGAATCTCTCAATCCCAGTTCTCTCTCTTCTTATGGAAATGGCAAAAAAATGGCACCCCATCCTGAGCTGTTGCCTGCCTTGTGCCCATAGACCCCAGTGACCCTGACAAGGACCAGTGGTTTCAGGAAATGCAAGGATGCATTCCTGTATTTATTTATATTTTTTGTTTACACATCCATTCATCAAGTCCAACTTGCTGGATATAACATCCATTTCCTGTAACCGCTTCACCTATTCAGGGCCATGGAGGGTCTAGAGCTTATCACAGGGGCTACAGACACAAGTCCAGGGAGGGGCACCAACCCATCACAGTGCACATTACACAACCACTCCTATGGGCAATTTGGCTACTTCAATTCACTTTTGCATATTTTTAGACCGTGGGAAGTAACCCCATCATGACACAGGGAGAACTTCACACACATAGCCAACAGAGAGACTCAATCCCAGGTCCCCAAGATGTGAAGCCACAATGTCAACCACTGTGTCACTGTGCCGCCCCATCAGAACATACAGTACATGGCTGGCATATCCAGATATTATCATAAATTTTTATTTTATTTATTTAATTTTGCAATTAATTAATCATGATTAATGCAGCATAATCACAAAGGATGTATATTTCAGGCATCATTTAATAATTGCATCTTTAAACAAAGGCAGGTGGTGCAGTGGCTAGGGACGCAATTGTGTAATCGAAAGATCGCCAGCTTGAGTCCCCGACCTTCAAGTACCGCTGAGGTATCCTGAGCAAGGTACCAACCCCAAGCACTGCTCCCCAGATGCTCACGTAGTTGTCCCCTGCTGTGTCATGATGTCACATGGGTTAAATGCAGAGGACACATTTCATTGTTGCGTGCTGTGGTGACGATTAATCACCTTCTCTAAGAAAAAGTCAATACTATGCAGTCTGGTAGTAGTTTGTCTCCGTAAAATCCCTTTTCTATCTGAAAAATTTTAAACATGCTTACAAACAGCACACAGCACAATGAATAGCACTGAGATGAATTTATTCGTGGCTACACAATTTGGCGGTTCTGCCCTATAATGCACTGCACAATGACATTGGTTGCCCATAATACACTGTGTGATGACGTTGGTTGCCCAGAATGCACTGCGTGATGATGTCAGTTGCCCAGAATGCACTGTGTGATGACGTCGGCTGCCAAGCTCCATTGTCTCTGGCTAGGATGAGTTTCGTGGCATTCATGTCATAGGTCAGCCCCCACACAGGAATTAAAGAAAACGCAGCTGCGTTAACTGGGTTAATTTAAGTGTTAAATACTTTAATCACAATGATTAACACGTTAAATTTGACAGCCTTGATTTTTATCTCTCTTTCACACACACAGCACGCATGCATACACACACAGTCCATGTATTCATAACTTTGTGGGGACTCCATTAATTTCTATGGACATAACCCTAATTACATCCTTAACCCCCACCCAGCCATAATCTTAACTATAAGTAACCAAACAAAATACAAGACTTTTGGCTTTTTTAGTTTCTTGTTTGCATTTGCAGATTTTTTTTAAATTACGCACACACAGCGCAGTGAACTAAGGTAAATTAAGGTGAACTTCTTCTTTCCATTTTGTCTTACTGTCACACTATTTAAAAGCAGTGGCTTATTTCAGGAGTGGGCAGGCAACAAAAAACATTTAAGCAACTTCGAACCAGGGCTCATAGTCAGCAGAAGATATGCCATTTCAGAAACAGCCGCCCAGCTGGGATGTTGTACTGGTGTCAGGAACAGTCAGCATGCCATCCAGTGGCAGGGCTCTGGTGAAGATCATGAGCAGGGTTTGGCACGGATGCAAAACAAATTGAATACATATGGGAATACTGGAATGCATGTATTTTCCAGAAGCACCCTGCAGAAATGGCACTAATCAATAATTCAAAGAACTGTTTTCTGCAGGTCCCCATACGCATCCTTATGATGTTTCTAATAACATCTTTATAATTTTTCTTTTTCAAGCAGTTAAGCGAGATCAAAATCTATTTAAGATCATGTCAGACTTGGCAGTACTGATATGTCACAATAATGTAAATACCACTATTTGATGAAGGGTTTTGCAATCAATGCTGAACACCCTCGGACATAAAATGATGAACTTGCCATTTACAAACATATTTTATAGAGCAGAGATGAAAAATGGTGCCGTGGGCTGAGGATTGCTGTGTATTATAGTTCTATTACAGTATCTGTTGCTGACACAACAATAAATATTATTAATGTGGTAGAAACTACATGCACATTAGGTATTTATATTTTCGTTTGTTAGCTTTAGGGTGCTCCAGAAAACTTGTATACAGTCCCACCAATGAAGGATTGTGCTGGGTTCCTTCCAGACTCTTGCATGAAGGTGGCACCTCTAAGGGAAGAGTTCAAGGACCTCCAGGATCACAGCACTCTTGGACGTTTCCCAGCTCCACCACTGTGCACAGCTGGTGCAAAAGGTGGCCATTGCCTCTTAGCCATGGAACTTTGGTGTATATGACCTACAGTATGTGTATTGTATTATATACACACACACACACACATATATATATATATATATATATATATATATAATACAATCTGTATACCTTACAATGCAAGTGAAAAACATAAACATATAACTTGTATTCAGATATATTTCTTTAGTTTATTAATGCCACTAGCACTAATGTAACCTGCAGCTCCAAGATTCGAATGTCATGTAGAAGCACAAGGGGGAAGAGAGGACGGTTTGAGCAGATTTACAAGGTCACACACTTAATAGCTCAGTGGTCTGAGAAATAGTACACTTTTGGATACGACATTACATACTTTCATAAAAAAATTTAAACTGGTACACATGCATTTACAATCATGATATGTCATTTACTCTTGAAAAAACTGATTGCTTATTTTTAATGTATTGATATTACATGTAATAGTGCTGTCTCAATTGTTTGATTTTTAAAAAGTAATGTCAAGAGGTTAATGTTTTATTTGACTCTTGAAGATGGCAGTCCTGCTCACACTACTCCTCACTGATGTTTGAAAAATTATGTTTTGGTGTAACATCGGGAATCAGGGCTCTCATTTCCGGCACCATTTGAAGGAACAATTTCGAAAGTGAGGACTCGTCTCAGGTTTGCTTGGCTGAATATGTAGCTATCGTTAATTATGTTATCATACTTTATCAGAAGACCTCCTGCAGACAGATAAATATTCACTTTAATAATAATCTCATAATCTCACCGTTCACCGTTCCAGCTGTGGAATCATTTGATATGGGTAAACGGATCAAATAATAGCATTGTGCATATAATATGAACAAAGCTGTGTCTGTGGGTAAGGGAGAATCTGAGTCTCAGCTCAACAGGTCTACTGAAGGCCGTACTTGGAGGAATGAAGGTGACGGTGGAACATCCTTCATTTATGCTGACAAAGCAAACAGACCAGCAGCCAAAAGAAGGGAGAATGGCATCAGTTATTTAAAGTGACGAAAGTTTGATTTTCCTTCCTTTTTTAAAAATCCATACAAAATCAAAGGAAACATCTTCGTATACATTATACTTAATCAGTAGTCAGTCCTAATTGGGTTCTTGTGCATAGCTAGCTGGTCTGACTTCTGTCATCCAGTTGCCAGAAACCCTGCACCTCCAAGGAAGGAATGTCGAGACACCCATCCATTCGTTACAGGGTTGTCACGAGTGATACTGAAGTGATTTTATTTAATCAATTTCAAGTAGAAAAATATTTAGCTATTTTGTTATACTTGAAAGGGTTATTTAATAGAACCTGAACTATAATTGCATGGAAATATCCAAGCATTCAGTAAAAGGTCTAATTCTAACTAGATCTATTTAAAATATTTCTATTTTAGTTTATGAACTTACTACTGGCAACTGCAGCATGTTTTAGAGAACATTTTTAATTAGTGTCAGCTCAACATAAAAAACAAAGTGAGTTACCATTGAATTAATTACTGAGATTACGAGACGATTTTTCTCCTCAGGGTTCTGAACGAGCAGTAGGTAACGGGAGACGGCGAGCATTCAGCGCTAAGGCCCCTGTTATTGTGCTCTGCTGTAATTTGCAGCTACTCAATAGGAGGGGGAGTAATTGGCCAACACACATCTGGTGTGTTTGACACACCACTTTGCCGGCCTGCTCTTTGTTGATGTTTAATGAGTGGTTCCCCCCGTCCTCCAGAGAATGCCGCTTCGCTGAAAGCATCCTTATTTGCTGGGTCAGGAGTAGCGTTGCCATGATGAGTGGCAGACCTTGCCTTTCAGATTGTGCCATTTGAAGGTCACTCTTGCAATGCTTTTTTGCTCCCTCAACATGGGGCAGGCTGCCACACATTATTGTCATGTGGAGTTAGAGAGCGTTTCAAACGATGGCAATCTCTCCCTCCTCCCCCCCCCCCGCAAAAAAAAACCCAGAGCTACGACAGAGTCGTCTTTTAAGATGGTTTACAGAGTTGGGTGGTCCTTTGCTATTCTGAGCATGCCTGTTTCTCAAGATGTCTGCTTTATCCCATTAGATGGGTGGGGGGGGGGGGGGGGGGCAACAAAAAGGCTGCTATCAAATTGAAATAATCCTCAGTACCATACCAAATGAGATGCAAGGAGGGAAAATGTGTCTTTTCAGGCAAGTCATTATATGCAAATCTAATAAACAATTATAAGTATCATAGGAAGAAATACATAAAATAATTAGGGTGTCAAACTTTCACAGTGCCTTAGGGCCTGTGATAATTAGGAGTATAATTATTGGTCCTAATAATTATCGTTCTCAGATATTTATTGGGAATCTCCATGGGTTCACCCTGACACTAGCAGACATTTTCCACATCTTTCACCCAGTTCAGTCAACACTAATGCTATATGAATGTTAGAGATATCAGAGCTTGACGTACATATCGAAACTGAAAGAGTGTGCAACAGCATTGCAACCAAATCTGGGAAACTGGGTGAGGCAGGAAAACAACTACTACATGATGGTTTGCACCCATTCATAGGGAAATGCTTTGGCAGTTATAGGGAACATCAATCCCCAGCATCTTTTAAGAAGAGAGTTCGATTATTAGTTTGAATAAATGCCTTGCAATGACAAAATGAGCCCATTTCATAGCACATCTGCTGAAAATATATCACGGTGCAGAACATGATTGTAGCTGCTTCTCTTTGCTCACGTGCTTCAGCTGTGTCCGCGTGGAATGCAGGGGACCGGTACTTTCCCCGAGGTAATGCACTGCACGGCAGGTCCTGTTGATTTAAGGGGCGATTCGCCACGCACTCGTTTCAGTGTCTGCACGCGCTGTAGCTACACAGGTCCGTGCAGCGCAACATCAAGGAAAAAGGCAAGGTGCTCACGTAATTTGCCCCGCTTTCACCCACCTCAATTATGCACGCACATACACGTAAACACTCTCCTTTCCCTCTCCACATCTTTGATCAGTGCAATCACTGCAGAGAACAGTGCCCAGAGCGGGTTACCTAAGTTTGTGATGCCACAGCTCCCCCTGCTGAACGACTCTGCAACTACAACAACTCCAAGGCTGAGTTCCAGATTTGGAAATATTGTTATTCAAAGGAACATGTTTGAAGCACAGCCAAAGGGATTTTCTGTTTATTTGAAATGCCGCAGTCGTTACGTAAGACTTAATTATGCACCCCCCACCTGCCCCCGCCCCCTCTATCAATAATCAACCTAATTGCTTCAGAAGACAGTGTCAGCTGAGATGCGAAAGTGGAGACTTTCTTCATAGCCTTACGGTAGGAGTTAAGCTTCCAGGACCCTTACAATAAATCAAGGAACTAGCCAGATCCCGGGGACATAGAACATCCGATGCTGACAGAAGAGGCTAAGGAATGGCCCACTGTCAGAGGAAAACATCAATTTTAAATTCTGCAGAAGATGTTTTTTTGTTTTTTGTAATTGATTTATATGTTTAATTACCAAAGGGAGTATATATCTTCAGTTGAAAGGTTGTCACCAATAGTTCACTTCCAAAACCAACAGACACTAAACTAGAAGGCATCAGGTATGGCCACATAAGCAGAAGTGTAACATGCGGATCCTCGTGCAAGCCACGCAGGCTTCCATTGGTGATAGTCTGCCGTTCTGCTCATTATCGCCCACTGTGCTGGCCTTGAATTCTCTGTCCTGTAGTTAAACTTATTTTTAGAGTGGCATGTGCAGCATTAGGAAAACAAAGGCATGTGGGATAAGCTCGTCAGCAGAGTAGCAGGCCACTGATCATCACCACTGTTACTCTCTGCGGGTCTCCTGATTAATGATGACTGAAACAGCTTCCAAACAGACTACAGTGGTATGGAGGCAAGAACGAGCTACGTCAATGAAGATAACAGAAAAGCTTTCAACTGGCACCTCTCAGAATAAAACTTAATAGGAAATTCAAGCCATTGTGTTCTATCAGTTTGGAGGTCAACATTATCATCAGTACTTAAATCCATCAATCTTCCATTGATTGCTTATCCTGGTCAGGGACACGTAAACTCCACATACATTCGCAGTGCAGTAGGCACTCAAACCCCCAACCCTGGAGGTTACATTCACAGTGCAGTAGGCACTCAAACCCCCAACCCTGGAGGTGTGAGGCTGCACTCACACATGAAGTCTCAGTGCCATCCTATTATCTAAATAAATAGAGTTATATTTTCAGTGCTGATTTAAGGCATATTCCTTCTTGTGATTTTGTGCAATAAAAATCCAGCCACTTATTCAGATATAAACACAGATCAGTTTTGATATGTTCAGTTGGTTAGTGTATTTTCTGCTAAATAAAAGTCCTTTGTCTTTTTCTGTCTGGTTCCTGCATTTCAAAGCCAGTTTTTTTTTCTGCGTGGAGACCAGAATGAAGGGATGTGCTCAACTCAATTACATCAGAGCAATATCAGTGTTAAACACTCAAGCGGCTGCTCACGCTCTGTTTTGACAATTCATATTTACATAGACTGATTAGATAGTGTATGTAATTTCATTTTATGGCCTTTAATGCTTATAAAGATTTACACTATAGCAGTTTTCCTTGAGTTGTTGATTGAATTTTTAATTGATCACACAATGATGCATACAGTTTGAATAATAGTCTAACTTATAATATTCCACTAAACTGTACTCTAGGACTTCCAAGGTCTTACTCAACAATACAATATATGATGGGAGGCTGTAGTCTATGAATGACTAGTGTTCAAGTTTTAATGAACAAATCTGTTTTCTTTTTCACTGGGAGAAGCGATTTGACGCTACGGGTAAGAGCATCAGGAAGGATGATTCTCATCCAATCTCCTGCTCACATCAGCAGCCTTTTCGATTTTAATTATCACCATGAGAACAGATGAATACCATGGGACCCACATGGGGGTGGGGGGTTAAACATTAATAAGATGAGCTGTAATAGATATCCACAAATAAAGGGGTGTGGCAGCGGAGTCCCCCAGCGATGAGGGTCAGGTCACATCCCTCAGCGAAAGCATGGCCGACATGCCATGTTGGATGTCATGGACCCCTGCATGGCGCTCTTTCAAGGCGACGTGCACAAATGCCACTTATCACAGATTCCTCCATTTCACAGTTGGATGCGAAGTGACATTCTCTTGGGATACAGGCAAATTGAGGAGGAGGAAGGGCCTCCACTTCAGACGTGCCTGGATTTCAATGCGGCCCATCTCCTCCAGCGCCTCCAATGGCTCCCTTGTGGACTAAGAGTGAGGCAGCTCCTCCTTCTGGCCGGCTCGCCCGCTGCCATTCCCAGGCTCTGTGAAGACCTGCTCTGGTGATCTCAGAGCAGCTCCTGTCAACATGACCATCAGAGACCCCACCCGCACATGTGCACTGCAATACAGGGGGGGGGGGGGGGGGGGGGGGGGTTGTTGCAGCCGCTCGAACGAGCCGATATAATGCCACATGCAGCTGCGCATGAAAATGCACCATGCATTATAGATTGCGACGTGTGCCCTCTGCAACCTTGAGACAAGCAGCGGCCCAGAAGCCAATATAAAAAGCCCACACTGTTATTTTGCTGTAACGGTGGTAAGATGGTAACATAGGGCTTGTCAAAGAGCACCGCCTGATTGTGGTTGATTAAGCAATCAAAGCTAATGAACACAAGGTACATTAGCATACTTTCCTCTAAGCCTAAGTGCACTCTGGAGCAAAGTAGATAGCAATACAAATATTAAAAATGTTATGACTGATAGAGGAGCTTAAAAAGTGTGCTGCGAAATAAACCAGAACTGAACAGACGGACATGTACAGATTGAGATGCATGGAGTGACTGTCACCAAATGTAGCTTTGGGTATAATATCTAACATCTGTTTATGGGTGTCTCCCCTGTGATGGATTGATGTTCCTTCCAGGGTGTTCCCTGCTTTGTGCCCTGTGCATTCTGGGATAGGCTGCATGAAACAGCTTTTAACATACTGTTTCACTAATGTTTCATTGCACATTATCTTGGGAAGTAGCTATGTCTGCATTCATTACTCTCTGGACTTTGGTTATGGTGCACATAGTGAGCTGTCCATATGTTCAGAGAACAAGATGCCTGTAATCAGGTAGTCCTTGATTGATTAAAACACCATTTACTGATCATTGCTTTCACAGTGTTTGACTTGGCATTTTATCAGTACTGCTAAGAAAAAAAAATGAAGTGAGATTGATAAAACTTTGCAGGCCACTTCTCTCATCAATTGGTCCCCTTATCAACCCACCCTGTCTGCATTGCCGGCTTTCAGAGCCACAATCTCAAGAACGGGCTCGACTCTAAAGTAAATCCACTCTCCATTCCTCCCCCACACAATGGGGGAAATTTTATTAAAACATTCCAGGCTGCTTTTTCCCCTTTGACAGCTTCATTTGACAATGACATGCGTATCTGCCTAGCTTAAAAAACAAGAAGCGCGTTTGAGATGCATTGACAGAAGTGTGCAAGCTGGTGCCTTGTTATCTGTGCCTGGCATCCATGATGCATGCTGAAGGATGGTGCCGGACCATTGCATCACTGCTCGAAGAACACGCTTCGTTACACAGAATGGCCCATCAGTTTCAATCTTGTAATTGTTTATGTACATTCACTGCAGACCCGCATGTCACCATATGCCCTTGGGAAGTTACGATATGTATTTCATCATGCTTTTCTTCAACACTGCATCATGGGTTCAGTCATCTTGAATTTAATTCCCCGCCTTGATTATCTTTAAATATTTGTTACCCTGCTTCAACAACACACAGTACTATGCAAAAGTCTTAGGCAGTCAAAGAAAATTATGTTTAAATGATCATCTTCTTGGTGTAAAACCATAATATCATCTCTGTTATTGTCACGGCCTCCCATCCGGTCCTCCTGTGTGCCACGCCCCTCGCTGCCCTCGTGTGAATCCTAGCGTCTGCCCCAGCCCTGTCTTGTTATGTGATCGTTAGTGTTGTATATTAGTCCGCGTTCAAGTCTGTTTCCCCAGTCCGGTCATTAAAGTTACACGTATTTCCCTGCACGTCCTGTTTTGGAGTCGTTCCTGTTCGCCCGTACCTCGCAAACGTAACAGTTATCTGCTAGTTGATTGTAGTTAATTAGTTAATTGTTAATTCCCCTTAATTGCCCCTGGGGAACAAATAAAGTTTTTTTTAATTGAATTGAAAGCGTGCCATTTCAAAATCTTCTCGAAAAGTCACCCCAGTATTTCCCGAAACCACCGAAGATACACTAATTGGATAAAAGGCTTGAGACACACCTCTTAATCATTACATTCAGGGGCTTCATTCAGACCTATTCCCACAGGTGTATAAAATCAAGTGCCTAGCCACATAGTCCGGTTTACAAACATTTGTGAAAGAATGGGTCATTCTTAAGAGCTCATTGCATTCAAGTGTGGTACTGACATAGGATGTCACCTTTGCAATAAGTTAGGTGAAGTTTCTTCCTTGCTCGATATTCCACAGTCAGCTGTGAGTGGTATTATTGCGAAGTGGATGCATTTAGGAACAATAGAAACAGCCACAAAGAGTCAGACCACAAAAAGTAATAGGGCGGGGTCGCAGAGTGCTGAGACATATAATGCGTACAATTTGCCAACGCTCTGTTGACTCAGTAACTGCAAAGTTACAAACTGGGGATCCCCGAGGGCTGGTTTGAGAAATTCTGCTTCATTTAAATGTATCGTTCTGCATTTGAATCACTGTGACTTGCCTTGTGTATGAATTATGCTATATATATAAAAATACAAGTGCTGTTTTGGATGGATAAACAAAAATTCCCACAGACATACAACAAAATCATGTGGAAGTCCTTCCCAGAAGAGTAGAAGCTGTTATAGCAAAGCGAGGATCAAACTCCATATTGATACCTATGGATTCAGGATGGGATGTCATAAAAATTCCTAAGTATCCCCTTAGGGATATTGACTTTAGGGAGGCAGATGAGGAGGATCCAGGAGGGTAAGGGTGCTGGCCAGTGCTTGGCTGGATTTGCAGGCAACCATAACAAATAAGACCCACCATGCCTTGCTCAATAACGTCACCACCATGGGCCCGATACCGTGTATATAT
>JAODKL010000001.1:34882877-34904701 GCA_026780765.1 Petrocephalus schoutedeni | reverse complement strand
GAGGTAGGAGCAGGAGGGGACCCCGCAGGGGGCGAGGAGAGAGACGGAGGGACGGACGAAGGAGGCGAGGAGGGAGTGGAAGGGGGCACCCAGGAAGGCGAGGAGGGAGGCACAGCCGCAGCAGGCGACCGCGCAGCAACAGCCGGTGAAGGTGCTGCCGACCGAGGAGGCTGGAGGGGGGACGTCGCAGGTGACCGACGAGGTGCCGGAGGCAGGACCGACGGTGACCGACGAGCCGTCGGAGGGGGACCCACAGGCCACCGCCGAGCAGGAGCCGGAGGAACCGCAGGTGCCCCACGAGCCCCAACCAGGGTGACCGAGGGCGAGTCAGGGGGCAGGGCGGGCGGGAAGCGACCCCGCCGCAAATGTCCTCGTCCCTCCCAGAAGACGGAGAGGCGGGACCACTGCTGGGATCTGCGCCGCCGTGGGGGTGGCGGAGGATCAGGCGCAGACGGGACTGCAGGACCAGGCATAGGCGGGGCTGCAGGAACAGGTGCAGGCGGGGCTGCAGGAACAGGCGCAGGCGAGACTGCAGGAACTGGCACAAGCGGGACTGCAGGTACTGGCGCAGGCGGGACTGCAGGCGGGACTGCAGGAACTGGCGCAGGCGGGACTGCAGGAACTGGTGCAGGCGGGACTGCAGGCGGGGCTGCAGGAACAGGCGCAGGCGGGGACGCTGCGGCGTCATCTCCCTGACGAGACGGGGGCGCTGCGGCGTCATCAATATAGAATGAAGAGGTGCAAGAAAAGATGACTATTGTGGCAGTGGTAACATAAAAAGCAGTCGGTTAAACATATCAAGTAGGCCTGCTACACAAAGCATGCCGTGCACATGCGCTGGGAGCCAAATTCACCTTGACCCACTTCCATGTATGAGGCTTTATTGGCTTGACTCTGTGAGGCTTGTTATGTGATTTCAGCCTCACTCAGCCAACCTCGTAATTTGATCGGAGCCATTTGAAAGAGGTGTCCTGCTTTAGACCTTTTCACCTGCCACCAGCAACCAAGCAGCCATCGTGGGTCTAATCTTAAACAGGAATACATAAAAGGAATGCATATTTTTCCTGCTAATTACATGAAACTAGCAGATGTGATGTAATCCTAAAGAAGGTCTCACAGTATGTTTCAAGATTCAAGAGTTTGTCATACGTACATTAAACAGACCACTCACTATGCAGTGAAAATCTTGCTGTACACATCCTTCTGCTAAATACAAAATTAACACTAAACACAGAAGAACAGATTAAGGTGCAAATATAAATTAAGGTGCAGGCATAGTAACAATGAATATGTTAACGCCGTTAGTAGTCATTTTCTATTTTTAAAGTTTTTGTTTTCAAAGCAAGAATACTCCTGCATGACAATCCTGTATTAGAAAAGGGACAATTGCAAATATTTTATTTTGTAAAAAAAAAAAAAAACAATAAATTTTATGATAAACCTCGACCGATAACACATGTATGCATAGTACACACATCTGCAGCAGGATAAAGATCATCAGTCTGTTTAATTGGGTTTTAAGTACAGCATGGGGAGCAGAGTAACATGTAATTATGTTATTACCCCCTACTGTGTGACAAACGCCGTATAGCAGCTGTGCTTCTCCCAGACCAGCAGCAGGCCCATGCAGGAGAGGATACCTTGGCAGGTGTGGCTGGACCCGGAGAATCCGCAGCATCTCCGAGCGGATGGAGAGTGGGATGTGATCTGAGCCTGACTGCAGCATACGGATCCCTGAGCCTTCAGCGTTTTCATAGCCACATTAAAGCTTAATTGAGCTTCAAACTGTATGTACAAGCCGTAAAATGAGTAGCGCCATATCAGCTGTGTTATAGATCCTGTTGTTAAATGCAATTTGCCGACAATTCCAAGCACCAAACTGAACTCCTGCGAGTTGATAAGTGTGTTTTACACACTTTACTCAATAGGCATAGGGGTATGTGTGTGCTGGAATGTGCTGATCCATATGTTTCTATGCCCGAGCACTTCTCTGCTGGCTATGCAATGACTCATATTTATTTCATACTGCGTTTCCAATGTAAATTTATACTTCTCTTATTAAAATGATTGGGGGATGCTGTCCTTCTGCTCATGATCCTCGTGTTATTTATTGTTTGCTATTTGTTAAATTGTGTCACTTGCATTGAATTAGGCTGTTCTTCCTGTTCTCTGCCCCCTGTTTCGTTAAATACGATTACACAGCATGCAAAATCAAATGGTCATTAATATATTCGTCTTTAATATATATTTTATCTACATATACTCTGTTTACCCACATATAGTCTGTGTTGAAAGAGGCAATCACAGTGCCCCAGATGTGGGCTGTGTTTTTGAGTTTGGTGCAATGTGGGACACTTTGAAATAGGGTGGCTCTAGCCAGCTGTGATAGAGAGTTCTGTAACAACGAAGCCTAACTGGCAGCTAGGTGTGGAAAGTTTTTTGTTCCCCAGGGCTTCCTGGCAACATTAGCAACTTCGGAAGACTTGTCAGGCTGCCTGTCTCCTGCTGTGAGAGCCGTGGCTCGAATATGGTGGCTAGAAAAGTAGCCATCGGCTCGCGAGAGAGTCTGTCAGAGCAGGACAGGGTTTTAGCCTCGGTGCCTCCTGAAAGAGAATTAGCAACACCGGACACAGGATTAGCAACTACCAGTGAGGAAACAGAGGGAGGACTGTCAGTTGTTTTACTTTGAAAAGATTTATTGGGTTTGTAGTATTAAAAAAATAATCCAGAAAATCTTAATGCTTTAAAAATGCAAGAATCACTGTGAATAGGATAGGACAACTTTTGTGACCTGAGTGGTTATTAAAGAACACAGCAGGGATTCATTTCTCGAGTTAATACATGTAGAAGAGCATGTTCTGGATGGGGATTTTCTTTGATGCACACCAGGAAGCTCAGGCATTGCATATTCAGAGAGGTTGTAAAAGTGGGACCGGCACAGGTAGTAATAGGCAGTGCTATATCCCTGCCAATCAAAAAAAAAAAGGTGAGCTGTCAAATGAAAAATCATTAGTGGTCTCCACAACCCAAGGGGTGGCGCACAAGCATTTGATATTTGATTGAGTTAATAAAGCTGAATCCCAAATTGAATTACTAAATCATGACAAAGAGGGAATCACATTCTGCTTGTCAAACACTTTGTCTGCGTTACTGGTATTAGATTAAACCATGGTCAGAACGCCTCGTGACATGGACTGAATATTTATCCAAGCCTGCTTTTGATCATAAAAACCTTGCCGGACCATTTTGTAAGCATTTTTCTCCTAACCCTTTCCACCAGAATGATGGGTTGCATGTTATTGTCTGAATTGTGTTAAGTAAATAGAGGTTCCAGTAGAAACAGGTTTTAAGCTGCTGCATCTTTTGTTGCATTTTCCCTTACGTAAATAGAAATGGGTGTGGCCTTCTCGGGATAGAGCTGTATGATTCTGACCTGCCCCCTCAGCATAATGAACCTCCTTCTCTATATGGCCCACAGCACAAGATTGCAACCTTTTGATTAAGTATTAACAATGACAGACAGGTGTTACCAGCCTGGCCTGGGTTCTTTGCTAACCATGAACTTGTACTGGATATTAGCAGGTTAGATGCTTGGACTGGTGAAGTGAGCAATGTTTAAGGAAAATGAAAAACATTTAGTTTTGCTTATATAACCATCTCCACCTTTTTTAAAAAAGTCATACGTATGTTATTGTGAGTTAGCAAGAGGTTTCCATTTGAATTGCTGGTGGCACACTTTAATCAGAATAAACTGACACCAGATTAAATGCTGGAAGTGCCTTTCAGCCTACTCGATTACCTCTGAATGTCTGTGATTACTGATGATTTCGCATTGGCATGTTTTCATAAACACTGCAGATCCCTTTCCTTCACAATGTCAGTGGTAATTTATCATGGGAGAAAATAGCTTTTTAAAAACGCATTTACACATAATAATTGTACCTTAAATAGCTTGACAGCTGAACATTTTTCCCTGAAACATTGAACAAAAAGAAAAAAAAATAAAATAAAATAATAATCTTAGATTGAGACTTCAACATGCAGTGTCAGTGCAGTCAGTATTAGCATCTGCATGGATCTTGGAGATCTGGGAATTTAAGCTCCCATCTGCTCTGACCGCATCCTCCATCCTAGTTGTTATGGCTCTTTTTAGCTCATGGCTCCAGACTCGATACCTGTGAAATCCTCTTCCACAGTATGAATTTACAAGCACATGGCTTCTCTGTTACCGGAACATAAACAGTGACCCAAAGATAATCGGGACATTCAGCTAGGCAAGTTGAATGCATTAATGGATAGGATGTGGTGAATAGCTTTGAGAATGTTTATTTTAGCACAATTCAAGTATTCATGTGCATTTTGGGCCCTTCATTAAGAATGCAAGAATGTTACCCAAGCAGGAGAGCTGTGTGCTGGCTGAGTATGTATTTTGTTCAGAACACTGCTGGTTTACCTGTAAGGCAGGAAAAGTAGTATTTCTGTATTAAGGAGATACTTCGTAATGTGTTAAACATGGAGAATAACCAACTAATTTGGAAGAAGGAATGGCCATATCACACATACACACACAGACACACAAGTGGTCAATTTTATGCATGAAAAACATTCTGTGCCACAAAAAGCATCATGTAATGATGAAATCAAGTAATGGCTTGCTACCTGTTGTCCACATTTCCAAACTCCAGTTCCATTTTGTCCACAAAAGTATAAAGAATTTGTTTACTTCCAGGCTCATAAATCAAAAGGAATGTTTCATTTTGTACATGGAAATTTATATCAGCACCTTGCAATTTCTTTATGGTTTTCGGAACCAAATGTGATTGGAGTTTGTCTTTCATTGGACAAAATGCAGCAAGGCGTTACTTGATTTCATCATTAAATAGGCTAATGCTTTTGTGGCACATATCCTTTTTGTACACAAAAAAATGAGTGGTTGACACTTGGCATCCCATTCTATAGTAACCTACACTAAAAGGTATTGTTAACGGCTCTGGATGCAAAAATCATGATTTAGTTACAACCTTGCGTCCTAGGACTCTTATTGTAGGTGCCACACGAAGAAATGGACATCCGCCTGAAGAATGCATGAAGTGAGGCGTCCTCCCATTGGCTGATGACAAGTGCGTAGACGAGGAAGCCGCGTCTTTTTAAAGTATCTGCTGCGGACGCCAGATGGACTTGTAGTTTTGTTGTTTAATTTTGCTGCTGACGGCTTCTAGTAACCGTGAATGTACAAGTGCTGTTTTGTGTCAAGTTCTGCTGGTGTACATTGGAGGATGTTTGTCCTGTGGTGAAGACTGTATCCACCACTTATCAGTTACACCTTCACCAACCAATGTGAACTCAGCTGAAAGCCCATGTGCTTATGTGGCGTGCGTAACTGTTGTGTTAAAAATTGCTTATCGTGTGGTACAGCCCACAAGTTAATATCACCCACCCATATCATTGTTGAGCACAACAAGTTGTGTGTATATAATACCCTGTCTTGTCTGCTTATGTTACAGCCTGACCCTAGACTGGTTCATGACAGTAATCATTCATTATTTATTTAGCAGACACTCTTACGCAACATGCATTTCAGACAACAGGGGGCGCCAGTTCCAGTAAGGGTTAAAGGGCCTTTCTCAGGGGCCCATTGGTAAAGTCACATGGCCAACCCCAGGATTTTAACTTACAACTTTTCAATCATATGCATGGTATTTCCCTGCTGAGCAACACACCTTAGAAAACATACTGTATAAACCATAAGAGTAGAATACATAAAATTCTGCCAACATAATTGGCTTGTGCCTTATGCTGCCTGGGATAGGCTCCAGGACCTCCTGCATCCCTAAGCAGTTGCAAGATGGATGGATAAAATTTTTTTCCAGCATGATGGTTTTGTGTTAATTTATTTGTTCTTCTAATATATTACAGAACCTCAGTTTAACTGAACTAATGGGATCTACCTATATCTACCTATGATAACCAAAATAAAAGAAACCTTAACAAACAGCCAATACAGAGTCTCTCAAAGCTATCAAATCTCAGTTCTGTGCTTGGCCGATTACACCAATGGACGGCAGCCCTGTCCTGCAGTTTTATATATCACTGTATTCATTATGGGACATTAATTGCTCATTAGCTGAGAAGCACACCTGTGTCTAATCATTTGCTCATTTAGTGTTTACCTTGCTCTGGTAGTTACATCCATCCATTTTCTGTAACTGCTTGTCCTATTCAGGGTCATGGGTGGTAGTTATACAGTGCTTGTTAGAAAGGTTTCTATTTTAAATATTGGATTGTCACAGATCAGTTTAGAAATTGATTTCTACTGTTGCTCCAAATCCAGACTGACATTCAAAGCATTTTATAGTCAATTTATCAAATGATTTGTCAAAGGATTACATTTACTGCACCAAAATTAAAACTTATTAACTATTTCAGATATTAATTTTGCAGCTTTTAATTAGTAACATCTACGTGTGTTGACAGATTTTTAAAAGGATTGTTTAAAAAATAATTCATGGCTTAAACAGGCTCAAAGAAGAAAGCAGAAAGATGGCATAACAGGCAAAGCCAATGATTTCTAAAATGGCTGGAAAGGACTTTATTAATTACGCCGTGGTAGCAGTGGCCATTCTTGATACTCCCTTAATCGCCATTGCAGAAATGTGCTGTGGACCATAACTTTTATACCCAGCCTGGGTGAGATACTGTAATTAAAAGTGCTGTAGCTCACCATTTCATCTTGAACATTACATTCTCATCCTGCCAGGGACTGGGGAATGCCTTGGGCCGCGAGTATATAGAGATAAATATGTATGTAAATAATGTATACCATAGGAAGCCACGTTGAACAACTGAACTGACTGCCATTAATATGAGCTATAGGGTGAGAATTCTAGACTGCACACCTGTCCACAGGAGATTTTTTCATTTTTGAAAAATTGTAGCTTTATAGTGGCTTTATAATGGCATGGCTTAGCTCACCACGTGTCTTTTTGTCTTGATGTTTATGAAATTATGATGATGAATTTGTGTACAATTTTCAAAAAAAAAAAAGAGCCACACTATAAATAAATCATTGTTACAATAAAGCTATTTCATATTAGATACTAGTAATAGAGGGGGTTTGGCCAGCATTTAGAAAGAATATTTCTGTTAAAAGATTTCATAATAGAATCGACCTATAATCAGGCATTCATAATATACCATTCACACAGTTCCCCACTTGCATGGGCTCCTTTACAGCAATGGGGATCCATTAAGGGCTACAGCAAATATTTATTGTCACTGTACCTCAGCTTCTAATTGAATTATTACCGCTTATTGGAACAGTTTGTTCACCCACCACTGAGGTGTAAATCAGCTCATAACACAAAGATAACATCTTGGAATTGATGAATATGTTAAATAAGAATAGAGAGTACTGTAACACTTTACTTGAGGGGACACAAATAATGTAGTATTATGCTATTACTTTTGTATTCATTAACCCCAAAGTAAGTGTTAGTTACAAACTGATGTCATCCTTAATGGATTGTCTGACATCTTTTATCTCAAGCAAGCACTATATTTGCTGTTATATCTGTTCATTCTGTAAACCTTTGTGAACTACTGAAGGAGCCATTAAAGAAGTATTGTAAGAACAAATAAATAATACATGTAAAATACTGATCTCATGTTTGTTCATTTATCTGAAGCAGTCACTATATCTGTTAATTCTGTAAATCTTGGTGAATTACTGAAGGAATTGATGGAAAAAGTCATGAATAACACAAGTGAAATACTGATAATAATAACTGACACTTTATTGATGCCCATGAGAGCAAGCTCTGCCATGAAGGGCAGCCACCTCGTGCAACGCCCAGAGAGCAGGGGGTGACGCAAGTGACAGCAGAGCCGCAGTGTGTGTACTATAAAGGTCCTCAGATTAAGAGTGTTGTGGCAGATTTCAGTCCTTAACTGTTACAGCAGAATTCTACGAGTGTTTCCCTGTAATGCTATAACTGAATAGTATTAGTATTTATTTGGTAGGCATGTAGAGCTTGCTTGTTCTTCCCATGTCGTGCATGTCTCCCCCAGCTGTCCAAAGACATGCTGTTAGGCTAATCAGTGTTTCTAAATTGCTCCGCACTGTGTGTGTGTCCTGTAATGGACTGGCATACTGTACAGGCGCAAGGCGGGGAACAACCCTGGATGGGGCACCAACCCATAGCAAAGGGTAGTCCCGCTGTTAAGTAATTTTTTATGTTTTCTTATATCTGTACAGAGTAGTTACTTTTTGTAATAAATGCCATTGTAGCCCAGCTCCTGTCATACATACTCTGTTATGAGGTGCCTCGGAATGACAGCCTTCAGAACATGCCTATTGCATACTGTCAATCTCTGGCTCTTTGTAATTTCCCATTTTTCCCTTCTGGGTTTGACTGTCACATAATAACAATTCTGACTTCAGTAGTCAGTCTGGTTACACTGAAACAGATTTACATGTTACAGTATAGACAGGTACAGCATTATTCTATACACCTAAACCATCTTTATGATTTATTGGGTAAGATAAAATCTGACTCTGCCCTGTGCTGGGTTGGTGCCCCATCTGGGATTATTCCCTGGCTTATTCCCATTGGTACAGGGAAAGGCTTGCGACCCTCATGACGCTGCACAGGACAAGCAGTATAAAAGATGAATGAATAAATGAGTAAATGAAAATCTGACATTGATATTTTCCCCAGATTTCATTCTACAGACAACATTAAGGCTCTTTCCATTTGTAATTATACCGACATGGAAAGTGTCTGTGTTGTTTAAACATGTTCTTGCTTAGATTATCATTCCTTAGGGCAACACTGTCATTTCATCAGGTGACAGTGATGCGTGGATAGCACAGGCCAAGGTGGAACGGCCATGCTAATGCAGAGATACGAGACACTGTGTGGGAAACAGAGAGACATGGAGGTATTTCTGTACTTTGCTGTGTCTGCTGCGATAGTAGAGAGCCGGTTCTTTCTCTTCAGGTTAAAGTATATTTAGACATATCAGAATCCTGTCACTACAATGAGTTAGTAGTCTGAAGCTGGTATTCAGGACCAGCAGTCTCCTGTTATGAAGTGTCTTGAATGAGCCATCTTCTTACCTGTCTCTTCTGAGTAAATATTTAATGGTATTCATATATGGGCTTAATTATGTATCCATTTTGCACTCTTTTGCAAGTGTTTTTTTTTCTCAGTTTGTATGCATTCTGTGTATCCTGCTTGTGATTATTAATCCATCACATTATACACACACGCACACATATTTGTATATATATATATATATATATATATGTGTGTAAATATGTATGATGGGGCATACCTTAGAAGTGCCAGAACAAAGGATATGCAGTGTGCTGTTTCATATCTGGATTAATATTAATACTTTAACACAGCACAGACTGCATAGCAGCACAGGGGAGGCTGAGCTCGGCTTCCATCGCAGGCGGTGTATGAGCAGCAGACACAGCCCTAGCAGGTGACATCCACAGTCACTTTAGGTACCACAGACAACACAAATCCCCCCTCAGCTGGAGCCCTGCCTCTTATTTATTGCTTCCCTGAGGTCTCAGTCACCGACAACCCTGGAGTTAAACTAGCAAAGTTTGGTCTATACTGTAGAAGCGTGTCTGAACTCTGGTCGGTGCTTTTCTGGCAGAGAACATGAGATGTAAATTAAGTACATTAGGGTGATGGGAAGATCCTCCAGGAAGGACCTGGACCAGGAACAGAATGTGGCCATAACGTGCCTCATATTCTACATGTTTTTCCTTTGCGTTGAATAGACAATATATATATATATTTGAGGTTAATTTGGAACTTTTGCACTTATTTATATCAAGTTCATATAAGAAATTGTGCCAGTTGTGTTCTTCAAAACATAAATGAATAAGAGATGGACAACAATGGCTTTTTTGATACCTTGTAACTTAATTCTGCATGAAAATCAATCCAATTCAGAAAATATGGTTTTTCAGCACATTCATATAAAACAAATGAATAAAATTATGCTGTCAAAATTAACACTAGTTCAAACCCCGGTCTGCTACGGAATAGAAAATATTTTTCTTTAGTAAGACAAAAGATATTTACTTCCAATTTAAAAACTAACCACATATTTGCATTCTATTTAATTTAACAAATGTGAAGATTGGAAATATTTGCTGGTTTCAACATGCAATCAAATGGTTTAATGTACTTTTTATTAATAACTAGCACTATGTTATTTCATCACAAAAAAATGTAAACTATAATATGAGGCAGGACCCCTGGGGCAGGGTGAGGTTGTCACGTCCCTCCTGTCGGATCCTCCTGTGTGCCACGCCCTTTTTGTTAACCTCAAATGGAATTCCTGCTTTCGCCAGCTGTCCCTCGTTGCTTGTCATTAGTCCAGTGTATTTTAGTCTGAGTTCGAGTATGTTTCCCCAGTCCTGTCATTGACGTCACGTGTCATCCTTGCACTGCTCCATGCTCAATAAAGATTCAAAAGGGATTGTACAGAACTTTCGCCTTCGAGTATTCTCTTGCCGTTTCCGAAACCGTGACAGAATGACAGGACTCCACAAGAAGACGCTTCAGTTGACCGAGGCGGACTACCTCGGTCCAGTCAATGAGACCTTCTATTGGCTGCGGCAGCCCGGGGTCCCTCGTGGAGGAAGTCCGGTCCAATTTGCTGCAGCTTTGGAGTGGGGTTGCCGAGGCGATGCTGTGGCAGGTAGAGCTGGACAGCGGAGTGTTGGGAGCCTCCGGAGCCAGTCTTGATCCTGCCACCTGAAGAAAGCAGGAAGAAAAAGCGGAAGAGTCGGGTGGAGATGGCAGAGGTCTCCTTAGGGGCTGCCTTCGTCTCCGCTTCCTACCCTTCTACATGTCTTGAGGAGCCCCTCCTGATCCTGAACCCAGCGGTGTTCACTCCGGACATCGCCCTCACCTCCCCACATCTCCCCATGTCTGCTTCGCATCCCTCTGTCTCTCCTATGTTCACTTCTGGTCCCTTTGTTCCTCCGGTTGGTGTTTCCCCTGTTCTGCTGCCCCGGTGAATGTTTGCCCAGCCAGTAGTGTGTCAGTTCTTGTCTTGGTTACTTCCATTGTTCCTGTTCAGTGTGTCTGTCTTGTTCCCGGTGCCCTGTTGATGGTCTGTTTTGTTTTCCAGGTCCTTGTCCCCAGTCTTGTCCCTTCACCCACCTTTGGCAGGCCTTTGGGGGGGAGGGGAGTACTGTCACGTCCCTCCAGTCTGATCCTCCTGTGTGCCACGCCCCCTTGTTAATCTCGTGTGGAATTCCTGCTTTCGTTAACTGTCTCTCGTTGCTTGTCATTAGTCCAGTGTATTTTAGTCTGCATTTGAGTACATTTCCCCAGTCCTGTCACTGACGTTACATGTCATCCTTGCACTGCTCCGTGCTCAATAAAGCCCCAAAAGGGATTGCACAGAACTTCCTCCTTTGACTATTCTCTCGCCATTTCCAAAACCTTGACAGAGGTCAGGTAATGAACCACACCCTGCCCCTGGTATTCAATAGGTACCAGTAGTTCCTGACCCAAAACCTTTCATCTTCATGTCCAAAGAGAGAATGGACACCAGGTTGTTCATAGACCCTATCATTGTCGTTCATGTAATAAGTCTCTGTGTGTCAGCTCCACGCAGGGAAAACTTGCAGCAAGTTTCATGAAAATCTGTCGTCATCCATTTTTCTCTTTTATTCATTACTGTAATTTAAAATAAATGAATGACAGCACTATTATTGGTAGAGAGCAGTCCAAAGATGCTCAATCAGGGAAATACCTGTCTCACCTGTGCTGTACCATCAATGCAGTACAGCATGTTTTTCGCATTCTCTTGTAAGGTCAATATTTATAATTTATTGTCTCAGTGGAAACTGCAGTCCAGGGGAGTTAGCTTGCATGCAGTTCGCCCGCACTAAGTAATTAAGGGAAGTAGTGGAGGATGTGGAGTTTTTCTAAATTATTTGTGCAAATATCTCTTTAATTGAATGATTAGTAATGTATTCCCCACCACATCATTAATATACATAAAATAACTCCTGACATTCAGAACCGAAGAACATTGTCCATCAGCTGCTGGAAGGAGACAGTGGCAGTCTGTAACCCAAAAGGCATCAAAGTGAACTCATACAGTACTCTTTGTACAGAAAGGGTGGTCTTAGGGACTCTCTTAGGGCTCTGTATCCCCCTGTATAAAGCACCTTTCATGTCTACTGAAGAGCCAGGCTTAATGTAAGGGTTTAAGGCAAGACCTAAAACCTGAAAATGAGTATTAAAGAAGCAGAATACAGTTCAATTGAAGGTAATCAAAGGCTACCTCTATAAAAGTGCCACTGAGAAGTATAAAAAAGATGAATGTGATTGTATTCAATCAACGAATTAGCCATTTTTCTCATTGAAAAGTTGAGCTATACAGCCTTTTGTACTTTTGGTGACCATGGTCATGTATGTGAAAGTGCCAGGGTGGAGAGATTGGATGAGCTAGACACATTCATGCAGTTCCAGCTAAGTAACAATATTTTTGCTGTACCGTACTTTAAGTATGTCAGGCAGCCAGTAAAGGGCATTTATTACAACAATTTCCATAGATTGTAGTCTAAGCAGTTGTATTCTAGACCAGCTACTGTAAAAACACTTTAGGAATGGAACGCAACTGTGGAGTAATACAATAACAATAATCAAGTTTTGAAATAATGAATACATAAAGCAGCTTGTCTGCATAAAAAGCATTTTACTAATTCCCCAGATAAGTAAAAAAAAAGACTTTAGATGTGTTTCTGTTTGGTCAGATATTAGTTCCTTGAAGGTAACCCCAAAACTATTCACATTGACTCTGAGAAGTATGCATAAAACTTCTCAGAGTAAAATTTTACTCGTAAATGCATCAAAATTCTAAGAGTGATGTGATTTTGACCGTACTCTCAGACTTAAAAGTAAGTGGCATGTGTAAAAGTTCATAAGTGTTAAGAGTAGGTCTCAGCTCCTAAATTATTTAAGAGCGCTGGAGAGGACTATGTATGATGGCAGCAGCACTACGCGCACCCCGACGGAGACTGCGCACTTTCCGTCAAAGAAAGGACGTCCTGCAGATGTACGACAATAACTCACTGATTCTTGAGGTAAGAGACAAAACCTGTTTTACAGGTACAGTACAAGACAACCTATACTTTTTTTTACCACATACTATATTAATCTCAACTAGATATATTTATAGGCAAGGGTCTCAGCCACCAAACCATGTAAGGGAACAGGTTTTTTATAAAACATTTTTTTACGAAAACTGACCTTTAATTACTCAATAACGTGATTTATGTCAACTCCGTCAGACACACAAAAAATCATTTTATTTTCAGTTAAAACACTGATTAGGATCCTTAAGTATATATTTCTGATGTTTTGTAACAGAGTTAAGTTATAAAATGAATTATTTTGAAATTTATTCTAATATCACACTATATGGAAAAATGGAAATTTCAAAATTCCTTAGATTTGTATGTTCATTTTTAGTAATAAGCATATATAATCAATGCTATTAAATAAAGAAGACATCATTGTGTGTAGTTCATGTGGTGTTTTAATATCCAAACAGTAAACTGAACAAAGGGTAATACATTTTGTCATAAAGGCACAAAAACCTTCATCTGACGGTGTTGACAAATAGCTGATGACAGAATGAAATTCAAGAAGTGTTGATTTGACGCTCACGTTACTGAACTGTGACATGGAACCAGCAAGCAATGGAAAAGAGTGGATAGTCAAAGAACATCTGGAAACAGAACCTCAAGGCTTAAACGAGAAAACTAGGATTTACCTCGTATAAAAAACAACTGGAATGACCCTGGAATGACGTATAGCAGAACAAACTGAAGTCACAACGAATCTCTACTCATCACTATAGTGTGTTTCAAAATGCACTAAAGATCTTTATGTCAGTTAACATTTATCATTTTCATGTGACCTGGGCTTAGACTTTGCTGAAAGTTACTTTTATCATGTTTATACAACACTCTTAGGTCCTACTTTTTGCTAAGAATTTTTGAACTCTTAAGTCAAAGTGTACGACCATTCTTAAGACCATTCTTAAGAAGTTTAATGCATACCGGCCCTGGTCTTAAGATTACACTTTGCGCTAAAATTTTTTTAACAAAAAGTAGGACCTAATAGTGATGTATAAATACAAGATGTTCAGCAGCGGAATGTGAAAAAAAGGTAGTATAATGTTTTATCGACCTCGAGAAAGGAAATCACAGCTTACAAAGCATGCAAGCCACAAGTTTGTGTCATTACTTATATTGCTCATATGACCTTCACTATAATAGATGTTTTGAAGTCCACTCCAGCTCTCTTAAATAATTTAGGCGCTGAGACCTACTCTTAACACTTATGAACTTTTACACATGCCACTTACTTTTAAGTCTGAGAGTACGAGCAAAATCACGTCACTCTTAGAATTGTGTCGCATTTACAAGTAAAATTTTACTCTGAGAAGTTTTATGCATACCGGCCCTGATTTTCTTTAGTATGACCATAAACAAAAATCGGGAAATGGAATTCCACTATGGGGGCCAGATAACACGTCTTTGCAGAAATACAGTGATTTTATTGTTGAAAAACATAAAGTAGTGGTGTATCTTGTGATATTGCATTGGTGTTATGCTCTCATGTTGGGAAGAAACGTGTACAGTATGGCAAGCCAAATTGTCTTATTAGTATTAGGTTTACTTGTCATAACTTAATCCTCGCTAGTAAAATTACCATATAAAGGCGTGCTCGTTCTGGCGTCACAACAAAAGTGTCAATGGACCCCACAGTGGAATTCCATTTCCCAATTTTTGTTAATAGTCATACTAAAGAAAATCAGATAACGGGCCATTTTCTTCGTTTCCCGATCTTATAATCTCAACCAAAAACAAAAAGTGGGTCGTTTCCCGATATTCGTTTTTCCATTATACAACGAAAATCCTTTGGCCATCACGTACATGGACCCTTTATTCGATGTGACGAACGCGAAAGCCTTTTTTATTGTGCCGTAATATATTTGGACCTCAATCTGTTTCTGAGTAATTAGCACTTTTGTTTTTACAACCGAATAAGATTACACAGATTGTTGCAGACATCAACTGTATCTATATTTAGGTGAAAGTGCTCATAACTGCACAATGTTGTTCGCATGTAGCGACGTCAGTCCTGACTAAAACTGAAAAATTGTGAAATTTTACGATTCCTCAGACAACACGCAGACCCGAGGCTGAGTTAGAAAAACGCAGACCCGAGGTTGAAGCCTTGAACCTAGCTTTCATTTGCAAAACAATAGGTATTGATTGGCGCTGATGAGGCAGCGGGCAGCTTGTGTGGGGAGTGGGGGGGCTCCACCTGAGGTGGGGCGAGAATTTTCATAGGCTTCAGGAAATATAAGGTTAGAATTGTGATGCATTTAAGAGTGAAATTTTACTCTGAGAAGTTTTATGCATACAGGCCCAGGCTCATAAAGTACAGGAACCACCTCCAGGACCAAGAAGGTGAGGGTTTTTAATAAAGGAGTAACCAGCTGGAGAACACTCAATTAAACGCTTCTCATTTCAAAAAGTCCCTAAATAATTTTTACAGTAATTTTGGTCTCAGTCAACAAACAAACAAATAAATCAAAGAAGCTAAGTTATTAAATTTTGTGACATAATCATATTTAGGCCTGGCATTCTTCTTAGAATTATTTGTTTCGTAATTGTCTGAGCATTTCTTGACATAAATTGATACGTTCTCATAGTGGATTTACATTTTTTCAAGTGATAGGACTGTTTCAGTTGACTTTAGGCAAGGCAATAATTGTCAGCCTTAACAAGTCCCTGTAGCCAAGCCATGAGGACAAGCTATGTTTGAATATTCAAACTTAGGGAAATCTGAGACCTAAAATATCCGGCACAAGCAGGTGTACAGGTGTATAAATATAGTCAAGGTTTCTAGGGCAGAAATATGGAAACAATACACCAATTTAAAAATATATATTCATATGGGACACAAGCCATGATCTCCTGACTCTTGCTGTGATGTCAGCCAAGGTTCATCCCCCTCTTTCATAGTCGTCATTTTGCGAGTTCATTTACAGATCCACTTACACACATTGTACGGAACATTTTGGCAAAATAAAATATGCAGCATATTGGTTAAGCTGCATTATAAGTGATCGATCAAATGATTGATCATTCACATATCTATATTTATTCTTAATAGTTTTTGTTAGCTGGTGCTACAAAGACTGTCCACTGGAGGTGTTTGGAGCAGTCTTTTACCAGGGCTACATACTCTATATACCCATGCCCAAGCTTTGGATGTCTGTGATACAGTGGCTGAGTATCAACACGCATCTATTCAGAAGAAATTGTGTGTTCAGTTGAATCATTACACACCAAAGAGATGATGGTGTATGTTTGCTGGATGACTGAGAAAATGCAATCTGACAGTTAAGGACACATCAAGGTCACCAACCAGAGTTTGCTTAAAAAATTTACAATTCTATCTTCTAACACAATTTATATTCAAATGTTAATTTCTTTTCAAGATTCTCCATTCCATCATGGTCTATATGAAATACTGTGGTAAATTGCAGCTAATGGTTTTGTACGTGGTTGTTTTTGTAAATTGACGTTACTTAGCAAATGTTTGTGCACACGGATGGTTTGAAAAGTAAGAAAAATTAACACATTTTTGTCTGCCCCTTCAATTTGTTTAAAAGGACAAAAGAGACGACTGCTAACCTAATTTAATCATTTTCGCATTTTGAAAATATAAGCATCATAATACATACAGCAATAATATTTGTGTACATTCAATTCTTGTTCGTTTAATGCTCAGAATTAGTCATATTTTGACATGTGGCTAGCATTTATGCTGTGAGTGCACTGAAGTGAAAAACTAAACAAATCTGAAGATGATTTCTCTGATGTGCAAAGGGTTTCTCTAAAGTGATGTGTCCCACTTACACAAATGGAAGGCAATAAAATGGCCTGAAATGCAGCTGAAGGACAAATACTCAGGCATTAATGGTCTTTTAGATAAAAGATGAAACAGTGCTGCACCAGCTCAACAGTGTATGCAGAGAGCCACCTAGAGGACACCTTGTGTATTTCTATATTTTATTATTTTCTTCTTTATTGTCCTACGTTTCATATGTTTAAATTTGCATGATTCAGTCCAGGGTTTTGAGTCCAATGTCTTCTCTGGTGTCATAGTTGTGTTAGGGTGAAATACTGCAGCTTTTAGAGCTTTTCAGACTGATTTTTAGTGATTCTCTATTACATCCTTGACACAGATTCACTAGGTAGCACGGTACACAGCTGCAAAATTTGGCCCAGTTCTGCATGTGTGCTGAGGTTCCCCTGGAGACTGAGCATTGTTGCCTCCCATATTCTGGAGGTATGAAGTTTATTTTGTGACCCTAAAATATGTGAGAAACTGTGTGTCTAAGTGCCCTGTGATCCTGTTTTGGGTTTTCCCTGCCTTACAGGTATCCAAAGTCAGGAACAGGCCCACTGGGTAAGTGGCTAATGAAAATGAATATTTATGAGTATTTATAGTTTCCAGTTTAAGTGGAGCTGTGGCAGCAGCAATGGAAAGCTTTTGCAGGTTTCTGGGACGGACTGTTTCCTTTAGTAGAATTTAATCGTTCTGCTGCTTGAGTAAGAAGTTACAGAAGAAAAAGTCTGGTAGCCCAGATCATAACAGGTGGTGTTTTCATTGGACAAAGACTCCAAGCAGATGAACAAGTTAAAATTCTGGCAGCCCGACAGGCAACACAAAGAATGAGGGAGACAAAGTGAACAAAGGAGGAGATTAGCCCTTACAATGGCAGTGTGTCAAGTGGGGATGCCCAACGTGGCACCGACTCACGCCATCGTGGCTGATAACTGTTATCTCCTTTGCACCCGCTTAGATGAGGAAACGGATTAGGGGGATGCTGAGATGTTCCTTATCTGAATGCACAACGGAGGCGTGGAAATGGGACACCAGTGAGGCCTCTCCGCAGTAATGTAGTGTAAAGAACGTGGCAAACTTTTATCCATGCGTGACCACCATTAGGGGTGGGGTGTGCCACAAAGAGGGCGAGGCCAGTGTAGAGGGGCTCCGCCCTTCATCTGATGAAGCAATGACGTGGGAAGCTGTTTCAGTTGTTTCACTGCCAGGGATATTAACTTTTAATTAAGCACCCCTCTTATAAAAACTCTATGCCGGGTTTTAATTTTATTTGAATTTTAATCAACATGTCCGGGTTTGTATGTGCAGCTTGTGCTGATGCATTTTTTAGAACAAATATTTAAAAGATGAAAGAAACCTCATGGCAAAGGTTAGGCGTCAAAGGGTTTCTGTCAAAGAAATAATGCACAAGATCCCTTTTTCCTTTCCACTTCTGGTCCTGCATCGTCGCTTTGCATAAAAATGCTTTTATCACTAATTACTTTGAACAAAGGCAAGCAAAGTAACAAAAATGAAATAACCAGCAGGTAAAACCCAGGGTCTCCTGTATGTGCCATCTGACTGCCCAGAAGAGTACGCAGAAAATGGTCGTTGCCATGGCAACAGTCATTACAGACCGAGAAGCCAATTAACACAACATCTGAGCAGAGTGTCGGAGCAGAGAGATGTTAACATTATCTACAGGGTGATGAAAATCCTGGGGCAGACAGATGTTTAGCAGGCTGCCAAACACTTTGGTGTAACCACAAGCTCAAATGAAGAAATTTGGCTTCGCTTTTCTGTCTCAGTTCCAGGAAGTCACGTTTTGATAAACGGTGTTTCGAGGTCACGTATAATTCTGTTGTCCTTAAATGATAAGAACAAAAGTTACAGTTGACAATAACTCTAGCCGAAGTGATTTTCGGTCTGATGGTACATAGACTGGCTTCTTCTGATGTTTCCTTTCATCATATTATATTTTAACTTACAGTGACACTGGCATAAGATGAATAAAAGTGTAGATAGCTGAAACACTTAAAGCTTTGATTTGGCTTCTGAGAACTGAAGGTTTACCGGCCTCTGTTGAATAACTACCATGTCACAGGCATGCCATTCACAGCCATGCCCTGGGTTTTGCACATGATACTTGAACCCACATTATGTAATGTCATGTCTAAAAGTCTTTTGTGTCCAACCCCTCTGCACTGTGACAGTCCTCTTGTGTGACACTCTCTCGTGAAGATCTTTTCTGCAGCTTTGTCACAGTGTGTTTTTTTTTTCCCGTGACAGGCCTCACGTGGCGATAGGACCCTGTTGTACGATAGCCTCTAATAATATGGCATCCTGTCATGTGGTGGAAGCTCTTTGTGGACTGTCAAATGCGATTGCCCCGTGTTATGAATTGGATGCACTCTGACCAGACTGCCTGTGGAGCATAATGACAGTGAGCTGTATTATGATATGACAGGGCTTTCATGGACTGATTTGGGATTTGAACCTCTCTTTTGACAGACCCTCTCTAATCTCTATCTTTGCGGCTGTCCTAGACTCTCTGCCTGACTGTAGAGTGTCCAGGCCCAGAGGACATTCAGGGCAAAGGTCAGTTGGCTAGTTGTGTAAACAGACTCCATGGTGCTGTGGCTATAAAGAATTTTCTGAAATCTACTAAATGAATAATGATGGGCAAGTAACAACCAGGGCTATTGTGGCATAATACAGCCCATACAAATACGTTGTGAGAGATAATGTACAGTAGAACAAGCCAACATGAGTTTAATATTCCTTAAATCTGGATTCATTTCTAGTTCTATGGTGTTTCTGAATCACAGTTCTAAATCTAAGCATAAACTTAATTTGGGAAAAAAGTTACTCATATCTCCTCTCAGGGCAAATGAATTGAACTGATGAAAGCACATCAAATGGAATGGTGCCCATGGATGCTTCACATAACAGAGGATCTCCACTGAGAGCCGCAGACCAGTGCTCTGTGTTCCCAGCAGAGCCACATAACCTCTGATCGTCAGCCGGAGGTGCCATTTTCATCCACAATCAAGGGAGTCTAGATTACCTTGCTGTTAGATAGGCAGCCATGTCAAGCATAAAGTCAAGGGAAATTTTATTTAATAGAAAAACACTACATCATTTTGCCAAAGGGAGTTTATAAGTACTTAAAAAATTTCTAGATCTCTAAACTCCGAGATGTTCTTAATGTGTGGGGCGCTGCCACCCACCACATGGGTGTTTGATATGCCGGGGCAGCTGGACACGTATGAATGAGCCGCCGTATTTGTGAGGTGCCTGAGGTGGCGACAGACTGACGGCACAGAGAGGAGCATGACCTTCTCCCCGCATCCTCTGCCATGAAGTGAACGCGGATGGGCCAGCCGGGTCCTGCCTGTGAATCACAAGCAGGTCATTCAGTTCATTCTGAATGCAGGCCGATGAGGCTGCTGTCCTTCTCCAGAACCTTCCCCATTAATTCTGATAGAGGCCCGGCAGTCGGCTCTCTTTAGTGTTGTGGTTGGCTGATGCTTAACTCTGCATGCATATAGTTAGTTAGAGTAAATTCACTTAGTCTGATCCTTATATTTGCACAAAAATAATAATAGAAAAATGATAAAAAATGTATAATAAATAATAAAAGTAACCTTACTGTTTATTTCAAATGAATGCTTTTAATGCCAACGTGCTTTAATATGTCACATAACATTCTCTGTATAAAATTGACTAGTTGAGCTGTCTTTATTTCCTCCAGACAGCATCTGATTTTTGAGAATAGCTCGCAATTCTGGTAATCTTTCCAGGAGTTAATCACTCACTGAAGGACATGTCATTTGTTTGACACTTAGTGACACTTGTTGTGTCCCAACAACAACACAGATAATCTTAATTACAGAGCCTGTTGTCTAACTCAGAGTGACCAGGGGACCAGAGAATCGTGACTCTCCATACCGCTCCTATTCAGGGAACTTGGGAGCTAACATAGCACACGGTCAGCTTCCTACCCTGGCTGGAATGACTAGTCTGCCCTTTTCTTGTGACTGTGCGTGAAAAAAGGTCATACTGTATATACATTTGCATTTAAAAATTATTCCCTAAATCTGTACATATAGCAGCATATTAGTGGGGTATAGGCTACACTAAAATCTACTAGAGCAGCAATATAATTGCTTTTTTTCTTTTAGCAACTTTACTTTGATAGTTTTAGATTAAATATAGTGAATCCATAACTTCAGTGTACTTAAAGCACATAAGCACAATATCTCTTCTTTTGGGAAATGGTAAGCTGTTTGCTTCTGAGTGCATAAGACCTCCTCTGTCCATTGGAGGGCACTCTTAAACAACTGCGCCATTGTAACTGAAATCGGGAAAAATTAAATGGAAAGGCCATGGTTTCCCAGTTCAATTTTAAGCATACTCTATGGGAATTAACACATTTGCTGAATAAGTGGTGGTCGTTTCATGAACATTAAATTCTCTCAGATTCTGAGATTTTGGGAATAGGAAGGTTGGATGTCTCGCTTGATGAAGGATGTAAGCACAGCGCATCTACGGATGCACTCATAATTGTATTAAAATGTTTTATTCCTGCACATATATTAATCTTCACACCCATGTTGACTTACAGTGACTGGTGTGTTCATGATGAAACCAAGCTCCAGGCAGATAATACCTTTAAACCAGTGTCAACTGGGCATCTGAGCCCAAGAGTCTCCACTATGAGTATGGCAGCACTGCCCTAAGACATTTGGACTCACTAGCCTGAGGTTTAGCTCTGCAGTGATGATGGGTTTGACCCTGCAGGCCCTGAATTTCCCTTTTCTGTGTGCCTTTCACATAGCCAGTGATCTCCTCTGCCCCCCC
>JAODKL010000001.1:34858121-34881241 GCA_026780765.1 Petrocephalus schoutedeni | reverse complement strand
TGCGATGGGCTGGCCCCCCATCCTGGGTTGTTCCCTGCCTCGTGCCTGTAGCTTCCGGGATAGGCTCCGGACCCCCCACGACCCTGAATGGATAAGCGGGTTGGAAAATGGATGGATATTATATAAAGATATTTAATGTCTGTTAAATGGAATTCCAGGGACTTTCACATTGAAAGCATCAAATTATGAAACAGCTGATTAAAAATTTCAATTATATTCAGCATATTTTTCAGATATTGATTTAAAGCTGGATAATTCATGCAGTATGTAGGCTGTAAGCTCACGTAATAACCTACATCAGTGTTTCCCAACCCAGTCCTCAGGGAGCCAGAGACGGTCCATGTTTTTGCTCCCTTCCAGCTCCCTGCCTGCAGTCCACATTCCCAAGTAGGGAGCTAGGAGGGAGCAAAAATGTGGATTGTCTGCGGGTCCCTGAGGACCGGATTAGTAAACACTGACTTACAGTATAACTAGAGCCTCCAAACTGGTCGAACCGATGTCACTCTAAGCAGGTTCTGGGGCCTCATGTTCTGAAGTGAGCTAGGCCCAGAAGCAGCACCTGTACCTCTGGGGGCGGCGGGGGGTGTGCAGGGATTTTGCTTTCTTTTTGTTTTGATTCATTTTGATTTTTGCTGTCATTTTGTTTTACATATGAAAATAGGTGAATCTTACAGTATTGTTTGTGCCAAATTCAAATATCTAAACAGAATTTACCTATCACACAAGGATTTTGAGTGACACAATTAAACCTTATGCTATATGTATATTTATAATATATTTGCATGTTGCAAGTGACTCATCTAATAGGTAGAAGTGTATGATTTTCTGCTATACTCAGAAGCAGGTCCAACAGAAGTCAGCAAGTAGACTGGGACTCTCCTTGGCTTGATATTGTTCTTCCATATCAGAGAGAAAGACCAAGACCCTGTTTCTACATGTCCAAACATGTTACAGCCTGTAAACTCTGGCAAAACAGACTTATGGTACTTTGCTCCCTTCTGTAAAGCCCTAAAAAAGTTCAGAAATAAAATTGAAATCATCTTTCCGAAATTACTCTGAAATATGCCCATACAGTCTTCATAAGGAATTATATATTGCCAATATAGCCTAAGAATGACATGTGAAAAGCTATGTGCAAGAGCAAAATTCAGAACGCATGTCTTAATTCAATATTACAAAGTACATAAAAGACAACCCTTAGTTGTATTATACTCAGGTTTTTGTTGACCAGTGTTATGAAATACCTGTATTTTACATAAATAATTATAATGAAATTGGCTGTTTCCCAAAACCCCTAAGTGAAAATTTTGTAATTTCTGTGGTCATTATCACAAAATATATCTGGCACACCAAAAATTATAAAGGAAAGAAGAACCTTTCCTAGTCAGTGTAGCCATTAATGCCTCTGCTCTCTTACCCATGGCACGTTCTACATGCATACAGTGAACACCTTCACATCCTAATTTCCAGACAGATTCAAATACATTCTAATGCCAAAATGTCTTTTTTTCTCCCATAAATGGGCTCAAGACTTCCCTCTTTAGATTTTTTTGCCATTTTTTAGTTGCACTGGACACAACATTTCCAAGATGCAATTTTCTTACTCGGTTTTGTTATTTTGATAATACCAATAATGCATTTGTATTGTACAAAAGACTACCACTGTATTAGCTTGATAAATGGTGATCAGAACTCTGATTCTCATTTATGTAATGTGTCCCTTGTTCTTTTAAGAACACAGAGTGTCTTTTTAAGAGGCTCTCTGTCTGGCAAGTTTGGGGTCATTTCCTCTAGAACATGTCGAATTCTAAACATCTCTGCTCCTTTAATTTCACATGGGAATCTTCTTTCCCAAGAGAAGCCGAAGACCAATAAGCTATTGATTTCTGGTCTCGGTAACTAACAATGCTTCATATTTACTGGATCGTGAGAAACCTTCTCTTTTGCTGCTTACCCTGCCTGCAAGGAGGTATTTCTCAGAGGTCCAAGACATACTGATGTATTCATTCACCCTTTACTGGTGTTTGGGCTAGTAGATGTTTTTGAAGGTTCTAGCATCACTGCTATGATTTATTGACAATGAAATACATGCCTGTTGTTATACCCTCAGTTGGAGTTAAGTTTTAAATTGCTGGGTCATGAAGATTAAAGAAAGTCAAACAATATTCTCAACTAGGTTAACAGTATGCCTCTTCTTTAACTATTACCATCATAGAAACACCAGAGGGATACTGGTACAGTCCAGGAATTCTGGAGGATTATCGGCATTGGGGTGTCATATAACATCAGAAAACCATGTGGTTTATCATAGGATGAGGAAAATATTCATGCTCACTGCTATGATCTTACATGCAAAAACTTCAACTAGGACACAGATTCATTAATCTCTTTAGTTCTCTGAGATACCTTTCAAAACAAAGCATTATATATGTGTCCACGCATCTGTCTGGCTCCGGACACTTAATCTGGCCAAGGTTGTGGGGGACCTAGAGGTTATCCCCGGAAGCACAGGACACACACTTGGGGCACATCCTGGAAGGATGGCAGTCCATTAAAAGACACACACATTCACACCACCACGTATATTATGGGCAATTTAAATTCGCCTAAAGGGCTGCTTTTGGATTGCAGGCGGAATCTAGATACCCAGTTACCGAGAGGAAAACCACACAGCATGGATGGAATGCTACAAACTCCACATGCACATGGTGGGATGACATGAGTGATTCCTCATTCTTCCTTATAAATCATTCAATTACAATCATCCTACCACACATGAATATCGCTAATATTGTGTGTTTATATTCTCCGTATTTATGCATTTATATGGGTTTCATCATCAAATTGTTGTTGAACCATAATTTGAAGCTTCAAAGCTTACCAGATCCTATGTTATAGAGACATAAACACAGTTCCTA
This sequence comes from Petrocephalus schoutedeni, assembly GCA_026780765.1. Taxonomy (NCBI): domain Eukaryota; kingdom Metazoa; phylum Chordata; class Actinopteri; order Osteoglossiformes; family Mormyridae; genus Petrocephalus; species Petrocephalus schoutedeni. The sequence continues at coordinate 34,878,323 of JAODKL010000001.1, read as the reverse complement.
GTGGAATATTTTTTAAATATGACTCTTGATTTTGTCATGGTTACTTTTTGAAGTCTGAGGACCCCAGAGGTAGAATTACAGCTATTTCCAATGTTTGGCCATATGTGTTGGTACTTTTTATGAGAGAAGATGACCATATAAGAATGAAATTACCAAAAATAGCTTTCTCCTACTTTATGTGGTTAAAGGTAATAGACTGAAAGAAGAACATTTTTTCTTTCTCCAGAATATGTAATCTTTCTGCATGTGACCATAATTAATGCAAAATGCTTTATCTGAAAGCCCAAATGCTAAACTTGCATGCAAAAATTATATATAATTTGTATAAGCAGGATGTCGGCTTTATGGAAAAAGTAGATATATGCTAAAGGTTTAAGTGGCTATTATGTATGATTGGATGATATTACATGACTAAAAACCGATTGAGTTTTCTCTAGGTGCTGTATTTTCTTCCCAGAATCCCAGGACAAGCTGTTAGGTGAATTGGTGTCACTCAGTTACCCTTTATGTGTGACTGTAAATATATGTGTGTGTGCGGGTTTGCATAGATCACATTTGAGGGCCAAAATGTCCCCAATGTGTGGTAAAACCTGAAATTTCCCTACTTTTGGGAACATCTTTTCAGGTCCCCATTTGGATAACCTCAATTTTATAAAAATCTGTGAATGCAATCAAAAAAATAGTATTTGTTTCAATCAAAAAAGTCTTGAATTTGGGTTGGTTACTTATGGTTAAGATTAGGTCGTGATTCGGATTAGGGTTTTTCCCAGAGAAATGAATGGAAGGTCCCCATTTAGATACTGTAGGTATGCAAGTCTGAGTGTGTGTGTGTCCAGGTTTAGCAAAATCCTCTGACGACCAATTTAAGGTAGTTAAGGTTGAATGTGTGCATGTGTGCATGCCTGCAATGCAGTCAGTCTGAGTGCCTCCTGCCTCTCTGCCTGTGTTTCTAGGGTAGGCTCCAGGTTCATCATGACCCTAGACTGGAAACTGAGCTATAGAAATGGAGATGATGGATGGATAAATCCATTCATATTTTTTTCATGTCTAATGCTAATGTCTAGATAGATTATACATATAAATGACAGAAAACTTTAATTTGATTTCTGCAGTGTATACTTTTATCCATCCATCTTATTCAGGACAGGGTCGTAGTAAGCTTGGAGCCCATCCCAGGAAGCACAAGGCAGGGACACCTTGGACCGGATGCCAGTCTGTTGCAGACATACATTTATCTAATCTGTAATTTAGTCCATCACCATGTGCAGTGAAATTCTCTTAGGAGAAACCGGTCCCTTTCTTTATGAGGAAACCTGATGCCAGAAGGTTTTGTGGTAGAAAGAGCACCTTTTACAAGTTGTCACCAGGTTCCCTCGGCTCTCTGGCTGTGTCTTCCGCTCTTAAAGACGGACATTAATGAGCCCCAGATCTTATACTTATCCTTACGAGGTCAGACACTGTTAACCTCTGAGTTCAAAGGGCCCAATGCCTTTTATGGAAACTAGGGCACATGAAGCAAGCGGCAAGCACGCCAAAAGGAATTCATTACTCCAAGTTACATAAGGGGAAAGCGGAATATTGGGTTAATGTTTCATTATCATTGTGAGTAAAAGTTACAATGCAATGCAGTGCCTCTTAAAATGACCTTAAGGCAATGTGCCTTGTACCCCATCAGAAAACTATTACACATAAAACAGATTCTGGTCACATATAAACATATGTTGGTGCTCAGGTCATGGCTAGTTTTGTTTGTGTTCAGGAGGTACTAATATTGTGATAATGATAGCCAAAGCTGATAGAAACAGAAATATAGAATAATTTGTCAGCTTATGGTATCAAACTATTTTTGGCATATAGGTGAAACTGAAGAACTAAATAATTTTTAGTGCTTTTCGCATGATTTAAATGGGAATCATTATGAATTAATATGAAATGGCATTTACAAAATCATTGAATCTAACGTACCACAAAAACACAATTTTATCATTATTTTACATGATTTGCATAGAATAGATGCCACATGATTCCCATTGCCCAATGTGTTTTTTTTCCTCCTAAATATCTGAGGGGGTTTCTGTATTTCCATACAAAGAGCCGGGCTGCTACCTGTTACCAATTCACATGCAATGTTTTCTTAGTTTCCTGCTCTTCAGACGGCCATTTGTTCCACTGGAAGGCGAATGCTTTATCAAGAATCTGGGACAGAACACACATGAAAGCAACGGCCTTTATTCCACTGTGAAATCAATCTGCTGTAGCTCATCCCACACAGAAAGGAAAACAAATGGGGCTGGATGTTACTGTTCCTAGCAGCAATGGACACCCCCCCCCCACACACACACACATACACAGACAAGTGTATTATTGTTTATCATTCTTGGCGTTGGTTTGGCCCTTGATTAAATCCAGCCGTAATTTTTTTTCTTTCGTTTTCTGTGATTGTGGCAGGCTGAGCCCCTGAGGAGGTTACCATCCCATGACAGAACTGCTAAAGTATATTTTGTAGCTAATAACTTCATGGTACATACCGTGGGGTGCTGCAAGCTACCATTGCAACCTAACGTCTGATATTCCAGGGACGCAGACATCATGTTTTGCAAGATGTAAGACAACCTCAGGGTATAATATTCTGCATTTTCCTCCTTTAGACTACGGTCTACCATGGTAATTTCAATGAGTGCAACAGGAATTTTTCTCCACACTATGAAGAAAAATCAATACGGCCAATCCTTATTTTATGGAAACGCATTTAATTTCAGCATAAAAAACATGATATAATAAATGCAGTAACTTTTGAATAATTTTTGAGTAATTTTCACATGACAGATGCAAGTCTCATTCCCATATGATTAAAAACACATGCCACCCCTTAAACCCTCCATACGGGACATCAAGGCTGCTGCTCAGATGTGGCTGATTTGAACAGCAGACTCCACAGAGAAACCAGTGCTTCGAAGAGCAGTGTGCACTGGGTCACTCGACGTGCTCGCTGGAGCGGTTGGCACCTGCAGGCCCTCCAATGCCAATGCTGCGGGAAACATTCAAAAAAATGACAGCCTTCACTTCCACACCAGGCTGCTGAAAATTACTCATTACATTTACCTTATGTTTAAGCATTGTTCATTGTTCAGTGGACATTACTGCATCCAAAAATACTCAATCTGTTATAAATATCTTACTAGCTATATGGCAGTAATAAGAAATTATACTAAGCACACCGACACATCTCTGTATCAATTATTTTCGAGTGCAGTAGCAGGCATTCCACCAGATTTAGTGTCAGAAATTAAACTAAACTATGGCAACATAGGTAAGTATACAAGGCAGTGACCCTTCCCAGTAATTTAGCCCAGTTTGTAAAACTCTGCAGCTGTCTGTAAAGTCCTGAGGGACTGATGGCTGCCGTTGGGCTCGTGTTTAGGTTTGCTGCCGCAGTGCTGTTTCACTCTGTCCCTTGGTAGGTCTCCAAGCTGGGAGAAACAAAGTCAGGTCTCCTCGAAGTTGACATCAAAATGTTCACAATGAATGAGAAACAGCAGCTGTGTTTAGACAGATTACAGGACAGAATCAGTCATTCAAAAAAATAAAAAAAGAGAAGTCAAGCTCCTTAAATTCCATTTTAAAAGCTTCCATGAATGTTCTTCTAACACTGTATGGAAGGTAAATGGCATCTGCAGAAAAAAAAGCAATATTCTGTCAAACAAATGTATGTATTTATGTCCATTTTCTTTTGTCCTCAACGAAAGGTGAATCCTGTTTTATATTGATGTCTTCACGTTATATTTATACTTAAATTTTCACAATATGTACAAGGGGAATTATAACCATAATGTGCTCACATTTCCACTGTGGTTAAGTAATTACGAATGAGGTGGCCATTCCAGCACTGTCCTCAGTAATAAAATACTGCAGGCGTCCTTCAGTGACTCCTATAAACATAGTTGCCAATACCAGTCTGGAGAAATAACTGCTAACACAAAGGGTCATTGTAGCACATTTGAAATTTAAGTAACTATTAAAGCCTATTAAGCTTGATTAAGAAGTGCTGATTGGAAAAGATAAACAAATATTAGCATAGAGCAAATAAGGACTTTGGTACAAGGTTGTCAGATAAGAGACATTCATTATCATATTGAGGGTTGAAAATATACAATTGTTAATCTGGAAGAAGATCGATATTTAGAAATCTATTTTGGCAGGAAGCAGTAATGTGTATTCAATTCTCTGAGCAGTTTAGATCTGAAGAATCATTAAAATGTAAAGTCCTTTCTTGTATATAATACAGCAGGGAGAAGATAGTCAAAAAGGCGATGGCAATGCAGGCCGTACGCTATGAGACACTCCGAGGGGAGGTCATCAATGTGGACCCAGCCGGTAATGATACTAACACAGAGATTTTAGTAACAGTTCATGGTGTCATTCTCCTGTGGAGCCACAAAGAAACATGAGGGGCCCGAGATCACAGGGTGCAAGAATGTGCTAGGAAAAAAAAATGGTGAAAGTGAGACGTACTGTCTCCCAAAAAGCAGCCCACACTTTGAAGCCTCTGCCCTTGTAGACATGGTCTGCACATTAAGTGCTATCTTGGAGCAAGGTTTAAGAGAGCCAATTTCCAAAATAGGAAGAGCAAGTCACTAGCCTTAGGGCATGTGTGAGAGAAACAGTGCAGTGAACCTGAACTCAGACAGCAGCTGTCAAGTCAGCTTTCACTAAAGCGACTTCCGTCCAGTTTAAGTTCATACTAATACGACTGGCCTGCTTCCTGGTGAGGGCGAATCATTAAATGCAACGCATTATTCATTCATGTACAATTAAGCTCTTTTTATGAGCTCTTTTGAGATTTTAATTTCATGTTAATATGTTAAAAAAAGATAAATGCTTCCACCATCTGAAATGATCCCTGGTAGTACAAAGCTATCTTTTCAAAAGCTTTGTTTATTCATTGGCATGAGATGCACATTATGCACCGGTGTGATATCAATGTTTAATATTCATGAAATATGAGCATCAGCACAAGTGATTGCTCTATATAAGGTGTTGCTTGAGAGATTAACGAGTAGGAATCAAGTCATATGAAAGTGTTGAGCTAAAATTCTAAGTGTAACTTAAATCTTCCTATGAGACAAGGTATGTGCATTTATGATCTGTCACATATATTTCCAGTCATCCGGCACGTTTCCAGACTTCAGAATTTGTTCAACCCCTGAAGATGAATGGCAAAAGAAATTCAAGCAAAATCATGGAAAAAGGCAAATTCAAAAGGATTGAAATGAGCTTGGAAACAAGCAAGGACATGCTTGTAGATCTCTTTTTCCCCGCTTTGTTTATTATCCAAATGAACGAGACCCACAGATGCTCCTGGGAAGGAGTTTTGATGCACAGCAGAGAGGGCAGGAATTTCAAAGCTCATTGTTTTTTTTCCAGAAATTTCTTTCATCCACAAGAAGCCTCGGGGCAGCAGGTGGTGTGGTGATTACAGAGCTGCCCTGTATAATAAAGACTGCAGCTCCATGTTCTGTACGTTCTATCACTGGAAAAAGAAAGTAGCTTCAATGTTTTGACCGGATTTCCATATTTGTAACTGTGCATATAATGCACGCTTTAAACACCGAACCGTTATCCACTTTGGCAACCAGCAGCCTTGTATTACGCAATACCATAAGGTGCGCTCAAACACTCGATCCTAGATATGTAAGTTTTCGGCATGTTTTGTGCATTTAGCTGCAGGACGTCTAGGATAGACTTATTTTGAGTAATGAGGTATAATAAACCACTATGCAGGTGTTAGTGATTCAGAGGTTACTTTCCAAGGGGCACCAAATTCAGGCCCCCTGTTTTCTGTCACTCCCATGCAGTTTTAGTGGAAGGCTTTCTTTCTTTTAACTCATCTTTATTTCCTCATATTTTTTTTTTAAACATGGTGTCAATGACATAATTAGGGGTACATATATCATACACCTCTAAAAAAGACTGTAGATCTAGAAAAAAAAATACACAGTATTTGATAATGTATTGCTTTTGTTGAGACTTTGCTTGGAATCACAAATGCAATATAAAGACCTAGTGATATCTTTTCAAGCATCCAGTCTGACCTATTTTACTCTTCACTGCAGATCCCATAAGACTCCATCGGTACACTATTATGCTTCACAACGCTATGTAAAACTTCAGAAATGGAGCGGAGAAATATGTTTTCAATGCACCGTAGGTCTCTGCAAGGTCTTTGAGAATCTTGACAAATGTAATAGAGAGTACTTGCTAATGGCTTTTCAAGCGTGCAAACTGCCCACATTATTTTCTTCTGTGCATTTCTCCAGATGGTATTCAGGAACAAAATAGTTATGCACATTCAAAAATGTTCTTGTTAATCCCCAGCTTCCTGGGTGCTGCTCTTGTGGTTGCCCTTCACAGGCAAGCTTGCTCTCATGGTAAGCAAAGTTGGTGGAGGTGAAAAAATACTTTCCTCACAGGGATTAATAAAGTATCTAAAAAAAAAAAAGTTGTTATGTTATATATAATTCCCCCTAAAACAGTTTTTAATTGAATTTGATATTGGATAGATTAGGAATACATTCTTTGGCCCATAAAATTCCTGATAAAATCAAATTCAACATGCCAATAAAGAAGGTCCCTGATTTCCTGACCACGCTTTACTTGCTATTCTTTCTGGGCCTCCAAGGACCTGAATGGATTTCCATCTGTGTGTATTTGTGGTTCATGACATTCAGCTCTGTCTGTGGTCCAGCATGACTTGGTTTAATTTCAGAAGTTCAGAGGTCTCCTCTGATTGATCAAAATCCAGTGTACTTAGTGCATCATGGGAATCATTGTTAGGAAACACTGCTGTAAAGAATCGTTGTTGAAAATACTGAAGCTGACATCTAAATTGGACCACCAAAAATACTTTGGCAATGTTATATTTTTAGAATGGTTCATTTTTTCATACTGAATGTTCTTAAATCTTCAGAAAGTGAATATTACAGCAAGAATCTGATTTTCTTTAGAGTATACCTGTCCAAAAAGTCACACTAAAGTCACATTTGTTATTAGATATTCTCCACAGTTCTTTCTTTCTGATGTGAGGCTGTCAGGAGTTTGTCCTTCTACAGTATCCAGATGTGCTTTAGCTTAATTTCACAAACAGATGGCCTGAAATTGTATCATAGAATTCAATGATACAAATCAGACCTAGGTTTCTATGGTGATGACAAATCATTCAGGTTCTAATAAAATATCTGTAAACCACACTGCTGTCAATATGAAGTCAATTTCTGATGATCTCTCCATAAAACCCATAATCATACATGTGGCTTTACGTAAATATGATACGAAAATGCTTTTTTGTCAGCAGTGTTTTCTGCTATATTCAGCAAGGTTCATGCAATACTTTTAAATGACTACAGTATGTGGCTCTTTAAAAACATCTTTTATGACTCTACATTGTAAACCTAATGTGTTCTTCATGACTCACTGATATCACATGTGTTAACCTCTCTCTTCATGTTATAAAAAGCACAGATTATATCAACTGCTGAGATTGAATTAGCTACAGGTTTCTTGCTTGGGCCACCAGCAGGAAAGTGGCTTGATGATGTTCAATACGAGTAATGTAAAAGTATGTAATGTAAAAATCAGAGTAACCGATCATGCCTCAGATTTTGAAAAGAGTGAATTCCATTATATCATTCTAAGAAGAGGAAATGTGTGTCCAGGAACCAAGTCTTGTCCCATTTTATGTCTTTTTAGTTTTTGTTGGAAGTTTTTTTCATCCTCATTACCCTAAACCATATTCCAAAAGTGCATCATTACAAACCTAAGTAGGCATTCAAGCAATGGTTCCCCAAGAACAGGGGACCACTCTGAGTGTCCTCAGCTCTTTTAATGGCCTTAGGTTAAAGGAAAGGCACCCATTAGATGACTCACACCCAGCTTTAGTGCAATGGCGTGCGAGCACCCATACCTCTCTGCAAAATCGCAAAATTTTGTTGATGCAAATCGTGAAAAACTGAAGAGAGACAACACCTGGCTTTATTTTGGTAGCAGTTTCATTAGGGGCAGCTCCAGCCAACTGAATTCCAACTTCACTGATTAATTGCAGTTTTGTTTCTTTACAGAAATATTTTGCCATTGCTGGAAAAAAAGGTAAAATTGCTCATAAAACCAAGGCAAATGCATTTCAAAGAGCAATTTTAAAAAAGGCCAAATGTCAGCAGATCTGTCAGATATTTTATAGTTCACATGGTAAAAATCTAAATGGACTTTCCTATTTAGTGGTTTTTAAACACAGCCCTGCAGCCTGCTGCTGGGGGATCCCTAATCAAAGTCACTTCTTTAGCTCGTAAACCGCCTGCTAATTTAATCTTTTTTGGCTGGCCTGATTATGTGCCTCTAATAAGTGGCCTTTTAATCACTGTTCACATGTATCATTGCTTGTCTTTAATTTGATGTACTGCAAACTCATCATTCCTGTCTAATAGCATCATCTTAGTTAACCTGATTATGCTTACTTCTGTCATATTTAATGCAATTATTATAAGTAATATGTTATAAATTATCCTTGTTAAATCAATTTATAAAATATGCCTTTGAATGTAAATTATTGTAATCATTAACAAAGTGTGGTTCAATGATATTCTGTTAATTTATTTTAGCTGTTCACATTCATATTCTTTTTTTATTTGGTGCATTTTATATTTATTAGCTATTTCACCGATCAGAAAGTAACTGTACCTTAATAACTGTCTTTGTTAGTCCAGCTGAATGGGACCATGCTTTGCCTTAAGATTGTTTGGAATCCCATCTACAGTGTCCCCTGCCCTGTGTCCCTACAGGGTACCTGGAACCCTGTGCTGGAGGAGCAGCATGGGAGGCAAATGCATGGACAAACAATTAGCAATTAGCTAAATAATCTTAAAATACTATTGTAATATTGTGTGTCACATTAATGCAGGAATAGGCATATCCCTCTTCTGTGCCACTAAAACCATTGTGATGTAGATGGCTTTCTCATTATACCATTCCTCATGTCTCTGGCAGGAGAGGACACAGTGCTGGACCAGAGCTGAAAGCCAGAAACATATCACCAAACAAAACACATTCTTCTGTTTTTTATATTTTAATGGCAGAACTAAACTAACTCTGGAATGTCACACGGACTTCCAGTTTTAAAACCAATACAATATACTGTACTCTATAATGAAGACTAGTAATAATGGTTAAAATGAATAATAATATAATGACTCATGTGCATTCTCTCTTTTTGGGGAAGTAGAAACATCAATTAAATGATATTTTTTAAAGTATGAAGGTTTCCACTAAGGACTCAAAATTCAATTCAGACTACAATGCAGGAGATGTGGAGATTCAAGAAGACAATGCCAGGCCTGGACAAAAGTTATGTAAATATGTCAGGACTCTTTGGAGGGAGAGTGCAGTGGGTCAGATGCCTGCTAGCTTTTTACACTGCATGTTGCTATAAGTAATCATGGTCTGTAATACTCTTTTGAGCAAATGTGCTATCGGTACGGCTGATGCTTAGCACTTTTACCCCAAATGCCTTTGCTGCCAAATAAAATTCTGACACATAATATTCCTTTAGATAATTGAATTTTAATCACTTGTTTATGGTTGAGCATCGTCCTCACCTGCCATTCCTGCCTAATGAAGCGGTAAGCAGATGTGCCCCCAGGCTGCACAAAAAAGCCCACAATCCAAATATTTAATTCGCTCTCTAATTGTTTATTTCACCTTTGCCGGAGCCAATACGTAATAGATTTGATCTGAGATGTTTCGCTGTAGTCTGTCACCCCGGCTTTTGAGAGGGGGACCTGAGAGTCACAGCGTTACATGGTATTGGTTGTCTGTTGTTACTGCTGGCAAGCAGGCAGGCTGATGTAGATCACTGAGCATCAAGTTGAATTCCCACTCAGGCTCGTGCTACTCCTTCTCCAGGCCCTGCCAGCTCCTCTGCCCTTCATAATGGCAGCCTGAGAGAATCACAGCCCATGCAAGGGACATCAATGTTTTACTCATGAGATGAGCCTTTACTTATGAACCAGAGCTGTGGCCCCAAGTATTTGCCAGTAAAACTCTCAAATTTTTTTGTTGTCCTGAGATATGGACCAAATTTTTACTTTAATGAGCCTGTACAAGTCAAACAGACTCTGCAAGTGTTGTATAAGTTCACACATAACAAGAACTAGCTCAAAGAATTAGCTACACTGAATCCAAAGTGAAATACTTGTTTCAGCAATTAAAATTTCGCTAGCATCACCTACCATTAGAAAGCTCTTGGAGTCTGCTTTATTGATGTAAACAAATCATTAGGGTCACGACCAGTGCATTGGAGTGCATCAACAGTGATCAAGACAAGAAAATGAAGATGATCACGTAATAATTGGCCAAGGTGCAATTCTAAGACATACACCATATTTCATATCACAATAGGAATGTTAATTTTTTTAGATTTCCAATTGGTTCTTCTGGTAAGAGTGAACAAGACTCACATTCATTAGTTGCCAACTGATTCATTCAGTTGTGGCTATTGCACAGTGAGCATTTTTTATAATCAAGTAATACGGTGTAAGACAACTGGAAATGAGCTAATGTGTTTTATATAGGCACTAAGAAAAAAAGTGGACATGGACCATCAGAATGAGAACTTCAAGCACATTTTGAAACATGGTGCATCAACAGATGTAAAAATACTGAAACGGTTTGGAAACCACTTCCCATACTAAACCAGGATGTCACTTTTAATGTGTTTTAAGCATCAGTGCCAAAGGTCAAAGTCAAAACAGCTCCAGGTTCTGCTCTGTCCAAGCCAGATGTCTTACTGGCCAAAATGGGTTTATATAAAATTGGTATATTATTATTATTATTATATGATTCATTACTATATTTGCCTGTATCACATCATTTTCCATTTTTTAAAGAAAATTCTACTCATTGAATATGAAAAAATGGTCAATATATTGTGATATATTGTAAATTCTTTGATAAACAATTTAGCAGGTTATAAATTCACATTTCACATTCTAATGCTGCATGTGCAGTACTGTATTGTAAATGCTCTTAATTTGGGCCAATAAAAATGGTTACAAAAAAAGGGAAAGGTTCTGTAACATTATTAATCCATAAAAGACTTTTAGCACTTTAACGCTTCTGCTGTACTTCATTGCTCTGATGTGTCACTGAATACTTTTTGCGCCTTTTTCATTTTAATTCTCGCAGCTCCAAGAGATTAAAGAAGTCATTTCTCAGTGCATTTTCTATGTCTTCCCCACAGTATCTAAAAATAATTCCTATGATTCTTAAACCTGACATGAATATGGGTAATATAAATGAAAGGTGGGTAGACAAAATAATGACACTATTACCTTGAATTGAAAAAAATAAAAGTTTCTGGGATTCTTTTTTTGTTAGAAATGCTATTTACCCTTGAATTTCATGTCTGAAAGCCCCAATGAATCCTCTGACCAGCAACCTGGACCTCTCTTCCCTACGGTAGTTAGATTTCAGGCTTTGTTGGGAGCCAGGCAGGGTCCTGGAGGCGTTCATTTTAAAGCCAGTGTGTGATTCGACATGCAGACATTGCCTCATGACTCAAGGATGCATTTGTGTTTCCCTCCCTCTGGTCTGTTTTTCTCCCATTGCTTCCCCCGGAGGCTCCTGACACATCCTCACAAATCTGTGTGGCCACCAGTCTGCAGGAAATGGATGGAGGCATCCGGTGAAGGTACAGATGTGCTGCTGACCCACAAACTTCTCTATGGGGCAACTTCAGAAGTGGAATTGACATCACGTTTAGATTCCGTTTGAAGCACCAAAATCTATCGGAATCTAAAGGTGGAATTCGACAAAAACAAAGGCATTACCCCTGTTAAATTCTATATTTTGATTTGTATTGAGTAAATTGCAAATACATGCTCTCTAATGTGTAACTGCCTATTCATAGGTTATGTTAGTAATCTTAATGGGTACATGTTACAATGAGCAGTCCAGATGAACCGATACAGCCATTTTCCACCCAGATGTGTCCTTCAGCGGGCTGGATATTTCAGAGGTCTGAATGATTAATCAGACAGCTATCTCACCATAAAGGTGACATGATACCATGGCATTGGCTGAGTTCATCTGGTATTTTATATCCGCAGAAAAAAGTGACGCACCCCCCACTGCTGATTTCAGATGTGCCCGATGTACCTTTGGTGGGAAAAGGCCATATAACGACATGTGAGACGGAGAGGGAGGGAAGGCGTCACGTAAGAATAAATTTGGTTAGACAGAAGAAGGGCAGCCACATGCGTCAGCTGTGTGGGAATGTTTAGTTGGTTTTCATTGGTGGAAACAATGCGTAGAAGCTACCGGCAGCGATCCTGCAATCGTCTTTCCATATACCGAGTGCTGTTAGGATTTCGGTGGATGTGTTTAATTTTCATCAATCAAAAGCTCACTGGCAACATTTCACCATTCCATCCATCCTCATTTTGTCAGCCACGCATCGTGTGATGATGAAATATGGACCTTTACTAAATCATGCAAGCAGATGTCCACCATGGGAGCACCGCTGCAGGAGAGGTGAATGCAAGGCAGCACTCCCAGACTTGCCAATCAAATCTCAGGCCCTGCTGGCTTCTCTTTGTGCTTATTTCTAACGTTATAACCTAAAACTAATCCTAACCTTAAAAGTGACATATTCCATGATATATTTATAAGAGGGCCCGTTCCACATGATTTAGCGCTAAAGAGAAAGCCCATCAGCTGAAAGACAGCCAGAAGTGGAGAGATGGTCACAAAATAAATGAGCTTAAAAACTGTCCCTAAGAAAGAACACCACCACTGGGGACAAGCTGTAGATCAAATGCATACCTTGATGCACAGCTTAATGGGTGTGAACACGTACAAATCCAGGGAGCCCATAGTGTGCGTCATGAGGGATTATGGTGAAATGTACGGCGCTGCCTGGCATCAGCGGATTCTTCCACCAGTTTACTAATAGAGTTTCCATGCATTATGTTAACAGTCTTTGCAGTTGGTTATAATCTCGGTCTGAAAGCTGGAGATTTAGGTATTTAAAAACCTTCTTCTGCAGCACCACTTTTAGTCACTCCTGAAATGGAAAGAGGAGTAGCTCTTTGTGTCCCAAGCAGTAGATGTTAGTGACAGTGATGTCATTGTTATTACAGCTGTGTGTGTAATCGAGTGTCTTGATATTGGCACCGGAATGCATCGGCTACTTCTAGACTGATTATGAAGAATGATTATACTACTTTTTGTTTATATGTGTGAATATTTATTTCCATTATTTCCCTTGGGATATATCTATCTATCTATCTATCTATCTATCTATCTATCTATCTATCTATTCATCTATATAATAAGTACTTGACCAACATAATGTATTTTTCTAGACACACAGTAAGTATATTGAAAATGACATTTAATTTGAATGTATTGTTGGTATTTAGTGGCTGTAAGGAGCTTCCTGATGTGGTTCTGTGGTTGGGTTGATGGTTCTTTGCCATTTGATCGTTCCCCAAGCAGGCTGCTCATGTGTCAAATTCAGTAACATACCCCACTTTAGTTAATCATCTGCCAAAGTTGAGAGATCTTGTATCGATTGGTCTTGTCTGCCCAGGGCTCTGCTGTACAGCCACAGAGTTTCCCCTTCTGTTGAGCGGACATTGCACCCACTATTAAGTACATCCTCTGAAGCAGCTGATAATAAACAGACTTGTCAGTTTTTCCTCCATCTCCTGATCTCATGAAAGAAAACAGACCAATACAAAACAGTGATGTCACATTTTACATGACTTCTGGCACAGTCACACTTGTCTTACTTTAAGGGTCTACTCAAGCTGATTTTAACTTTTTCCCGGGGGAACCCCAGACTGTCCATATCTTTGCTAGTACTGTGAGCTGGGTGGGAGCAAAATTGTGGACTGCCTGGGGGTCCTCAAGGACCAGGTTGCGAAATGCTGGTTTAATGACTGTTCCATCATTGCAAAGTATGGACAGTGTTCAATCAAACAAAAGATCATTAGTCAATAAGTTATTAACAACACAGTAGCTGGCCTCCAAAGTGTCCTCTGGAGAAGCCTCTTCCTGCTCTAACCCAGCTTTGCATTCCTTCCCTCCCCTGCCCTCCCCTCTGCGTTTTCCCCCCCCCATCTCCAGCTTCTCTGCCGTCACCAACCTTTGAAACCTGTGCAGTTAGTGTGCTTTTTCTGCCATTTCCAGCCACTCTGCTGATTTCTATACAAAATTCTGCTTCCTGCAGCAGCATATAACTGTTGTCACGTTTAATGTGAGCATGGCAGCAAAGCCAACACCTCTGAACTGCTGGAGAGCACTCTGCATCATGCAGGTTCCACAAAGCAGATTTGTGAATGTTAAGAACAGCAGCCTCACTGTGCTGCAAGTCCAGGCTTCTTATACAACATCCTCCTAACTCGGTGTTGCGGGTTGTCCGTGTGCCATGATCCACCGAAAACAGGCCCTCCATGCAGGCAGCAGGTTGAAATCTGGTGACATGGTCCCATTTAAGTTTATCATATGTGGACTTGTAATGGATATATAATGCAGTTCTACATTTTTGAAAATAATTTTAAAGTTATCCTCGGGAGTGGACTAAAAAACTGATCTCTCACCAGCAAACATGCAGTACACATTCACAAAATATTGCATGCATGGCAAAACTGTGCTTCAAATGAATTGAAAATTGTTATGATGACTATAAATATTTATTATCCTTTGTGTGGCAGCTTTGTTGAACATTTAATGATTCTCCTGCTTGGCATGGACACGTAGTCTACAGGACCGGGTCCTGTAGTTACAGATGCCTGAGGAGTCCACTGTGGCTGTATTCTGGTGAAGCACCAAAACATTCAAAGACGTTGTGGAGGGAGGCGAAGTGAAGGTATATGAAGGGGAAATAGGCATATTATTAGTCCATAACTAAAACTTTATAGACACAAATACCTAACACATTGATATCCTTTTTAATATATAAAGAAAACAGCTACTGGATGGAAAGGTCAGTTTTTATTGTGTGCTGGATTTTGAGGTTAGTGTGGCAATAAAAATAGGTATATGATTTTGGTCATGTATGATCAAAAATCATTCATTGGATGATTTTTAATGATTTTGGTCCAGGTCTCTCATAACAGGTTGCCACCAATGCCTTTACCAAAACAGACATGTAAAGTTTCGAAAACAACTTCAGAGAAGCATGCATTTTTAAAGCAAATAATTAAAACAAAATGTAGCTTCTTTTTTTCTTTTTTTGGTTGCGTTCCCATTATCGCATTCCTTTCGGATTAGAGTAATATTAGGTGTGTTTCCTTGGACTGCCGCTATTATCCTTGTTTCATTTTCTGTACATTACAATAATTTCAAGCTTCCTAAAATCCCTTTTAACCCTTATACTGCTTACTTTAAAAATATAATATCTGTCTCTGTTTCTGACACAAATTAACTTTCATCCAAGACTTCATTCGGATGACAGTCATGTCTCCAGTTCAGTAGGTGTGTGGGGATGTTTTCCACTTGGTTGTGTGGGATTCATCCAGCTGCAATTTCATGCATATAGGTGAATTGGCATCTCTTTAATTGCCCATAGCAGGTGATTGTGCGCATGCTTGTTTGACCTTAGATTCAAGTTTCTTTTTTGCATGTTTTACCCTTTGAAAGTTCAAACAGAACATATCCTAACCTTTATTGTTAATAACTATTACTTCCGTACTTCCTGATGCTTCCTGGATTCTAGGACTGAAGCCTCTAGAATTTCTGTAATACGTAATACAATGTCAGCTAAAATAAATTACATTGTTACAACTCCCAGCTGTAATGATTACTGGAACATCAAACAAATAAAATAACTGGTAACATTTTCTATGAAGCCCATATTTATAAAGCATAATAACTGTTCTTATAATATATTGTAACACATTCATAAAGCATTATAAACATCGCTATAACTATTTATTAAAAGGCATAACGCATTATAACCATGTGCATTATGCATTATGAATGTTCTATGAAGTTCTCTTCTAAAATGCACTATAGATACCTTTATGACGCAGTACAAAGCATCCTTAATGCTCATACCGGCCATTATAATGCATTATGTAGGAATCTATGGTGCATTATACATGAGGCCTCCATATGTCTTGTGGGGGGGGGGGGGGGGAAGGGTTTCTAGTGTAATGGGGACTGAGACAGAGAGACACACGAGGAGCTGAGACCAGGAGATATCCGGGAAGGTTAGGGGAAACAGGTAGCGGTGTTCTAGTTGTCAAGGCTACATATTTTGCACTGCCTGTAGTTTCCTCTACTTTGCCTAATGCAACTGTTCACCCCCTTTCCCCCAAACCCTCCTGGGGTGTGCTACCTGGAAACCCCCCAAAAAAGCAAGATATCCTGTCTACCGTGCTGCCTGTGAAGCCCCTGCTAGCTGCAACGTCCTTCCTGCCTGTGGCGCCTGTTCTGCCTATGGCCTCCCTCCTGATGTCTTTCCTACCTGTGACGTCCTTCCTGCCTGTGATGTCTGTTCTGCCTGTGACGTCCTTCCTGCCTGTGGCGCCTGTTTTGCCTGCCCTGCTTTTAGTGATCCTGCGTTAACATCCAGACTTAGCAAACTCAAGTGCATAAATCAGGACTATATTAATGTGACTTCCTCTGCCATCCACTTGAGTTTGGTTCCTCCCCAGCATCCTTCCTGTGAGGGAGTTTTTTGATCCGAGGCCTCCCCTGGCACCATCTTTAACCAAAAGCACCGAACAGCACACACTGAGAAAAAGGTGGAACATGTGCAACTTAGTTCAGTGTTGCACTGCATGGTATCCAATATGCTTATTACATTTGCTCAGACCAGCCTACAGAGTCACTGTCCACCATGAAGAATACTGATTTGCAAAAAACATTCAAATTTCACATCTGAAAGACTCAGTAAAGGTCATTCCTGTTCTTCTGTCAGGACGGAACGCCAGATCATCTCGATTTATGCATACAGACTAATAAAATACTCCTTCTATTATATCTAAGTGTTGTTAACCATCACTACACATTTGGTATCCAGACAGAGATATACCATCCTAGTTGTACGTGCTGCATAAGTCCATGAGGAAGTTATTTGGGGACAGGCATCCGGACTGCTTTCAAAGGGAGACCTCTTCTGAGGACACATATCAATGTGATGATCGAAATGCCACTTATGCAAAACCTTCATGAGTCACCCGCATAAAACTGCAGCGTCCGTGTGAATCTCTTAAGCACCTCGGTGCCTCCCAGTCCCTCGCGCAGCGTAATGGTGAATACTTCCCCTCCCAGAGGCTGTAATATCACACCCAACTACCAGCCCCTTTAGATTTAATGCAGGGTTATTTCTGACACAGGGGGCTGATTCACACCAAAGGTAGCTAGAGTGAATGCAGCTAGTGCCCACAGTACGGGGGTTCCTACAATGTTACGATAAGGCGGTCGGCCGCTAGATTGGTTATTTTCCTGTGTTTACGTAGTAACGCTCTTCCGGGTGGGCCCAGACAGCAGAGTTTCATCTTCATCTGCTCAACAAGAGGCATGTGCAGCTGTCCATGGTGGTTTCCTTACAGAACTCGCTTCCCAGCATGAAGTAATGACAGCTGCAGGCCAGTAATATAAGACAAAGGAAAAGCTGAGGCTGACCCAGAAAGCTGGAAGGGGCTGTGTACAGTGAGCATTGCACTCTGGAGCCCCCGGGGGAGTGGTGCATTAGCATCCGTATTTTCACCATTTACAGTTTAAACAGTAAGCAGTCAGTCTATTGGCTTCTATGTCACTCCAACACCTTTATAAAATCTATCTGGAAAAAAAATTATGTTAAGAAAAATTTCCATCAATTATTCAAAGATTTTTTGTTGCCGTTCTTATATTGGATGCTTTTTTCTTTCTGATATTGCTTATAAACTCCTGGTTGCAATTTCATTTTGCCATTGCTTTGATCTGCAAACGATAACCTTTAATTCAATAATCATTCAAAGTAAACCACTGATTGTTTTCTAATCAGATTATTTCCTATTTATTTTGTATTATGGCTTTCTTGAATATGGAAAGTCCAAATGAAATATCACATCACCTTATTTATGGATACATGGAGGCACTTTGCCTAGATGTCCAAGTTCAGTGCATTAATTTGGGCTTAAGGTGTCACTGCAGCAATACAGGTATTTTCCAGGGCTGACAAACCTTGGAAATGAAATATATTGTACCTAAATCACCAGTCTGCTCAAGTCTGGAAGAATGCACAAATGATACCCTGAAACTAAATCAATTTCCAAGTCTCCCTGTATCACCCCAACAGTATTAAACTGCTCACAGCAGTGAACTGAAGTGGGACTTCTGCTGGAAGTTCTTAGCCCTCAAAAGGAGTTCATCTGGTGGACTTTCACTACATATCTGGTATTTATTTATATCATTAAAACAATGAGTCAACAGAAGTTTGAGCTATAGAACATATGCATATTATTCATAACTGTGCAGTGTTAACATCAGGTGAATTACTCTTGACATCTTGAAAACGAAAATGCCACCCTGGGATGTAACCTGCCCAATGTCATGACACAACATGCTCAAAACATGCAAAGCTAAACATGGTTTGTTTACTTGTCCTATACCACATATGGTAGCCATACAAGGTGCTGATCCCATCATAAGGATTCCCTCAGCAACACGTCTTTGTAGACGCAGCCAAGTTTTTTAAAAATACATTTATTTTTTATGATTTATTTTTTAGGATATATGGAAAGCAGAAATGTATTTTAGCTTGCAGTTTGAATGGTTTTCGTTCATTAAGTGTTTAGGACTTGGTAGAATTTGGCAGCAGTTATTACTGGAAGTTTTTAGATTACACCAGCTGTGCATGTCTGAACTGTATAATATTGACCTCGTCTTCCTGGCAAAAAAATGAAAAATGATGTCACGTTTCAGCACGATTGTTTGAGTTGGTTGATTACCCGCCATGGTTGCAGACACTTTCCCCATATCTTTTTTCACATCTCCTGCTCCTGCTTTAAACATATTGTTGGGATCATCTCGCCAAAAGGTCAATCTGCATCCCAGGATTTGTGTCTGTAAATTCCTGGACGGTCCAATCACCGTCCAGGAAAAATCGGCAGCATATATTGGCCATCGACTGACCCTGACTTCTAAATATCAGCATCGGCAATAGAAAAACCCATATCGGTTGACCTCTAATTCACACCAAGAATAGTTATTAACAATAAAGCTTAGGATATTTCCTGATTGAACTTTCCGAAGGCAAAAGCAACAAAAGGCAACTTGGATCTAAGGTCAAACTAGCATGGACACAATCACCTGGTGTGGGCAATTCAGAGATGCTTATTCACCTCCTGAAAATTTCCAAATTAAGTTGACATTACGACTACTTGGCAATGCATCCTTTCCAAAATTCACCAATACCACGTTGTTTGCACCTTTACAAGAGCTGTCCCCTCCCTGGGTGCTGAAAAGGATGTGGAGTTATCAAAAAGCCATCAGTAGGGAAAAACATATTACATATTTATTTTATATCCTTTACAATAATTTTGCCCAAGGAAAAGCTATCGATCATCTTTAATTCTCAGGTGGCATACTCCAGTGTGTAGGTGACTGGTAAGTATATGCATGCAGCACAGGAAACAATTATAGGCAGTTCAGTGGACCATCGGTGCTAAAGCAGACTGAATATAAATCCCAACACGCAGCTGTAGTGCAGTGAAAGGCTGAGCATCCCTTCCATAGAGGACAGTAAAGTATCCAGATGAATGACAGATGCTTTGTCCCCTTTTTAGGTAGATGGGGTACATTATACTGGAACTTCATAAGTGGATTCAAACAGGAGCAAACACCGTGATGTTACTTTAAAGATATTGTACCTTCAAATATTTACTGTATCACCTTAGACTGAAACTTTTAAATTATTTCTGCACTTCAAAAGCACCAGCTTGGATTGAAGCTGCATATCTACAAGCAGATTAGTCCTAAGTTTTAATAAAACGCAGATAAAAAGAGATCAGTATTTGTTTAGCTTGTAAATGTGGCTTAAATCTTTAAATACGTAGGCAAAATCTGGGGTCAAAAACATGCTCACTGCAAAAATTGCTAGTCTAAAAATAAGAAACAATTACTACATTTGATAAAAAATTTACCTAAAACTAGTGAAAT
>JAODKL010000001.1:34827839-34845578 GCA_026780765.1 Petrocephalus schoutedeni | reverse complement strand
GGGGTGGGGGTGGGGGTGGCGTAATTAATTTGTGTTTGTTTGTGCGGTATTGATTCTACAAATAGAAATAGTCCCTCCGCCTGTTACCCAGCTTTGAACGGACCTGCATACTCATCCACAGAACATGGGCCATCCAGCCTCCGCAGTCTTGGCACTCATGATCATGCTGACATTGCCACGCGCCGGCCTCCCGTGTCCACGCCCATGCGCCTGCTACCAGCCCACAGAGGTGCACTGCACCTTCCGCTCCCTCCTGACCGTGCCCGCCGGACTTCCCAGTCACGTGGAGCGCATAAACCTGGGGTAAGCCCCTCCTCCCTGAGCCTGCACGTGTGGACTGCTGACTGTGCACTGTATTAATCAATGGTATCCTATCAAGCCTGGGTTTGTGTGGATGCCAAAACTTCGAGATTTTATTACAGTCCATAAAACTAATGCTTTCATATACGTTTTAAAACTGAATCCTATTAAATCTTAAGCAGTGAATTGTTTTCATGTACTTTATAAATCTCTATATACACTATATTGAATAAAATAGATCTGCACCAGATTGCCAGGTGTGAGCAGAAGCTGATTTTCTGTTTCATCCTACAGGTTTAACACCATTAACAGACTTAGCGAAAGTTCATTTTTCGGATTAAGGAAACTGGAGCTTCTTATGATTCATGGAAATGATCTGCATAGTATACCCAGATCTGCATTTAGGGACCTGGTATCCCTGCAGGTATTGTCATTCAGTTAAGTAATTAATTTGCAACCTGATATTTACAAGCCGTCTCATACAAGGTAAATAAATTAAAATGAGCTTATAATTTAGTTGGACTATACCAATGGTTGAATTTAATTACATTTTGTTTAATTTCAATGGCAGTGAACTTTTCAAACAAATTTAAAGGAAAAGCTATTTAGTTATTTGTTACTATTAATTTCACAAACACACTTGTTTGTGGTGTTTTTACCTGTTACTACCACTACACTGTTTGTATGAGGCAACAGTCCCAACCACTGCACCACCCTGCCACCCTTTTGCATCATATACTAATTAATCTCCATTGATTAATCATTTTTGTCATAGTTTTTGTCAACAAAATTAACACTGGTTTAGCTAACTTGGCGTGAACTCTATATGGTAATTTTTGCATTATACACAGAGGCACTTTAACACCCCCAACAATTGTTTTTGACAGTGTAGTTGTCAAGGGGGGTTGATGGACTTTGTTTTGTCGTAAATAAGTCCCCCACATTTTCCCCACACCCGTGAACTTGAATCCGTTTCCTGTGTGATGTGTCTCACATGACAGACAAGATCAACATCCCTTAGAAGTTTACTGGTTGAAAATGCCTGGTAGGCAATCTGGTTTTCCTAATGACAGGGGAAGCCATCACTTTTCATGAGCAGGTCAGAAAACTGTCATGATGTTTTAGTGACACATCAATTACACCAATTGTGGATCACTGGCCATATCACACTAAGGAAGCTCTGGCATCCAAGCTGAAGCATGTGTTCATTCTTAATTTTTATTCTGTGACATTTTTTGGTTTCTCTGGGCTGTTGGGTTTTTATGTTTTGAAACATGGTAATGTCCTATAATGTGTGTCTCGTCTAATAAAAAATTTAATCAATACAGATGGAGGAAAGCATGTTTTATAGTCTAATAGTTAAGCGGGTGGCCATCAAATGCAGGCTGCTTTCATTGTTCTGTACCCTTTTAACCCATAGTTTACTCAGCTAGCTAATTGCTGACCATACAGCTAAGTTTCTAAAAATGAGCCTTTGACACTGACACTGTGTGGTAGCTAATGGTTGCAATTTGTTGGTACCCCACGGGAGGCATGAAATGGGCCTTTACATTCAGCCACTTCTGTAGTTTAATAAGCAAAAAATGTTTGTTGTTTTGCAGAAAATAACTGTTATGAATGATGGGTGAATTCCTTCACTGAACCAGCTCAATTATGCATAGATATCTGATCAGAATACTATGCACTATTTCATAGATGTTCAATGTTTTTTCTGTTTTTTATAAGGTGCTGAAGATGAGCTACAACAAGCTTAGAGTGATCACAGGACCCACCCTTTTTGGGCTTTTGGGGTTAATTAGACTGCACCTGGACCACAACTGGATTGAGTTCATCCATCCAGATGCCTTCAATGGCATGACAGCACTGCGCCTGGTTAACCTGGAGGGCAACCGCCTCTGGCAGCTCCACCCCTCCACCTTCACCACGTTCTCTGTCCTGCAGCACTTCCACATTTCTAGCCTCAGACATCTGTACTTGTCTGATAACCTCCTCCAGACGCTGCCCCACACTATGCTCAGGACCATGCCCCAGTTAGAGAACCTGTTCCTGCATGGCAATCCCTGGGTCTGTGACTGCAGGCTGCGTTGGTTCTTGGAATGGACCTCCCAGTCCCCAGGTAGTGTAGAGTTATATTCACTTATTCCTTCAAAAACACCATTGCATTCTAATTGCTCTGAGTACCATGAAATGATGTATTTTACGAATGTATGTATTTTTCTTGTCATTGATTTATTTGCATGCAGCACTATTTCTGTCAGTCACATTTATATCATATCTTAATTTCTACATATAAATTTGATATTAGGTTGCTGTGTTTTAGTCAGAGAACATTGTTATGAATGGGCACTGGAGTTTAGCCAATTTTATACGGCTATATGTAGAATTTAAATGTATAGATATACTGTTTATTTAAACTATTCATATTCCCTTTTATAGATGTTTTGAAATGTAAGAAAGAAAAATCAGCCCCCGGGGGACAACTGTGTTCGGTCTGCTCCTCACCTAGGCAGTTAAGAGGCAAGGAAGTTTTACAGCTGCAAGATCTTAACTGCACAAGTCCCAGAATTATATCACCTAAGAAGGATGTGACATCAGAGGACAACCATGACGTTCTTTCGCTAGAGCACTTCAGAGCTGCTTTCGGTAACATCACCCTTAATTTGACTGACGAGCATGGGCACAAAGTGGACCTAGATTGCGGTATCAATGAGCCCAAAGAGTCCAGCAAGATCACATGGAACACAATCAGCTCCTATCAAATCAACACCAACCTGTCTCTCTTTTTAGATCTTGAATGCCCAATGGATAGGGGGAACTATGAAAAACTGTGGAAGCTAATTGCGTATTACAGTGAAGCGCCTGTGTACCTACAGAGAGAGCTTATGCTAACTAGGGAGCCAAAACTAAGTTACCAATACAGACAGGATATCGAAAAAAATGGTTATTATTACACAGGAGTCAGAGTTAATATGATGTCCCAACCTGAATGGCTCATGCAGTCAAGTGTCAAACTGCAACTAAACCGACCCCAATCAACTTCTAGAAGTGCCAAGCTAATCCTGAGTATCGACTTCTCCCAGACACTGGAAACGGAAGTGATTCAACGACAGAGGAGGAATTGGGTCATTATTGAGCTTAAGAACACCACTAGAACTGCCCTGAGTGCTCTTGTGGGCACTGTCACTGAAATGGACTGCACTGTACAGAGTTCGGGGGATCCAGTTATTCAGTGGATGCTCCCAGATGGTTCTAAATTGACTGCACCTTTCAACATTGCAGACAACAGAGTTTCTTTGTCCAGCACAGGGAAGCTGCTAATCAAAGCTGTGACCCACTCAGACTCTGGTGTGTACTACTGTATCGCCAAGGTGAAAGAGGATCTCGATGTTCTGGCTTTCCATCTCTCTGTGGAGGAGTCCTCAGATCCACTGCCAGGGGATGAGGCTGGTTCTCCTGTAAACAGATTTCTGAGCGAGTCAATTTCCTTGCCTTGCATCACCACCGGCACCCCAGATGCTGACCTGAACTGGATTCTGCCTGACAGAAATATTATAAACTTTAAAGTCAACTCTTCCAAGGCTGCTGTGTATTTAAACGGCACTTTAGTTCTTCCCCAGAGTCACCTGACTGACAGTGGATATTACAAATGTGTCGCTGTTAACCAGTACGGCAGGGATTCTCAGGCCACAAAGGTAATTGTTACAAGGCGGTACACAGCACGACCTCTCCGTAAATTTCCCATGAGGCCTCAGTCGGCCTCAGGTGTTTCTACTAAAATAAAAGCCATGGTAAGTGATATTGAGGAGTCATCTGGCGACGGTGGTGCTCAAGAGAAAAAATTCACTGGACAAATGGGCAAGCTACATCCAAGGAGAAGCCAGCAAAGCAGCACCCAAAGGCTGCCAGTGATGAATTCTGGGAGACTGCCCCATAGGCGGAGAAAACCAATCCACAAAGGATTCCGGGTGGAGAATGGAAAGAGTGTTATTGAATCGAGAAGAAAGGTCAATATGCCAAACAAAAAAATAGACCCACAGCAATGGGCTGACATTTTGGCAAAGATCCGTAATAAACTTGGCACAAAAATGATGACGCCCGATTCAGTTCAGGCCAGCACAGCTGCAACGACACAGCAACCCCAAAGCTCTCCCTCATCAAACAGAGAAGCATCAAAAAATTATGAAAACTCACAGAGCTCCTCCACAGATGACGCAAGCCTGCTTGAGGAAAGACTCTATCTAGTCACCACATTCCAGCCCAGAATTCCAACCCATCAAACTGAGAGCCTCCTAGCCACTGATGTCCTTAATTCTGAAGACCAGAATGATAGTATTTACCAAATATCTGCATCCAAAACTAACATTGACTCAGATGCTGTCACAACCAACAATCGTCTGATTCAGCCCACATCTGGTCCTCGTGAATCAAGTCTCACTGTGAGTGATGTAAATACTGAGGAGGAACACAACGCAAACATCTTAGAAACTAGTATGCAGTACAACTTCCCATTCGAGGGAAATCGAGGCAAAGCAATGGAAACCAGCACTCACCAAGCACTCACTCAACCAGTCCTCTGCACAGCTCCAAGCCTTCTGCTCATATCAGAGCGCCCTCTTGACATTATTACCTCTGAAACCTCTGATACAAGTGGAGTATCACCCACACATGAAGTCAGTTCTGGAATAACCTCACATAACTATGTAAAAGTTAATGATCACCTCAAAACCACAACAAAACCAGAAGCAATAGCATCCACTTCACGCACAATACTAAAGTTAGGTGGAAATACTTCTCAGAAAATATACTCTAAATCTATACTACACAATCCCCAAAACCCCGGGAATTCAAGGAGAAGATTTTGGGGCCGAAGAAGACCCAACAGAATCCAAGCACCACCAAAAAACCCAAAGCCATCACTTGAATCTGTTACAGCTGGACCAAAGCTGTCAGGAACATCCCATGGTGGAAGCGTCTATCGATCGACAGTCAGCACAACCATGACGTCACAGCTTCAAGCAGAAATATCAAAGGTGACAATGACCCCACCCATAGCTGCTACCACCAAAGATTTAAGTGTGAATGAAATGTCATCTGGCCAAGCAGAAATCACAGGTACTGCCAATGAAGGCCATGCTAACCCAGGAGTCAAACTTATCGTTCGTTTCAACAACAAATCTGAAATACAAGACTCAGCACTAAGCACTCAGTCACCATATGTTTTCACAAATGCTCAACACCAGAGTATAAGCAAATATGATACATCAGCAGTAGCGACTCCAAGCTCATCGCCTGACTATGAAGCAGTATTGTTAACTGTGCCTAACGACAACACAACCGGCATTGCTCCTGTGGCAAGCAATTTCCTCAACGAGAATAATGGGGAGATCAACACTGGAGGCATCACGGCTTCACTTAGTCCTCTCCTGCTCACACAAGATTTTCACATGCAGGCTGAAGAGCTACCTGAAAATGATCTTATTAATGTTAAGCATGAAGATTCAGAAGAAACAGCTGTGAGTGAAGACTCACACATTGAGGGCCAAATAAAGACAAACATGGACAACCTAACCCAGGAGGGGAAAGAATCATTGCCGTATTTTCTCCTACCAACAAAGAAACCAGTAATAACAGGAAGCTCTGAACAGGGATTTTTTCTGGCTGACATAACAACAAGCACTGCAAAGCCCAGTACTACCTTAATATGGAAACCTAATCGTGTTAGCCAAACAAGGAAACCCGTGTCAGCAAAAAGTAAGGAAGGAGAGTTACTATCAGGAACAGATACTAATCGCTCAATATTGACAAGCAATTCTGCCATAATGACATCAGCACAAGCAACTGCAACAACCATAGTAAGAACAGCAGCAGTCAGAGCGACGGATTCCCCTGCCCTGAAGCCCAGTGGATATTGGCCAAGTTCGTACCACAATAGACTGAAAACTGAAGTGTCTCATAGCTCACAAGGCAATAACAGTAAATATGTACCTATTAGGCACAATGTTATACTGCCCGATATCAACCAAAGGTACTCTAATCCTCCTCTCATTAATAGGCCTAATGCAGATAGGGAACCTATTCAAACCACGTCACTTGTTTCCAATCCAAGTGTTACTTCAGTAGAATCCAAACCATATACAGCAGGCAATGTTATAACAACTCCAGAATTAGAAATCATGCTCAGGTCGACGGTCACCAATGCCCCTACAACACTGTCACCTTTAAAAGAAAGCATCCCTCTTTCTCAGCCAAACCTGGGCAGTGAAGCAGGGCCCCTCCCCAATATAGAGGCCCCTCCGAATATGTCTCAGTACCACAGACTACCTTCTTTAGTGCCATCCCAGGGAGCATTGCCCAGAATTACGACCACTAATCTTCAAACCGTTTCTGTGCATGCTGAGATGGATGCTGCTTTGCCCTGTGAAGCAGCTGGAGAGCCCAAACCATTCCTGACATGGACCAAGGTTTCCACCGGTATGTATTATAAGGACTTCTGCATTACCTACAAACATTGCAGAGTTATGATTATGTTATTGCAGAATTCAGCACCTTGCATGGTTACTGCCATGTATTGCTGTTAAAAGAGTACATCAGTCCACCGCACATAAGGGGAGGCAGTTAACTAATAAACAAAACTGACCCAGAACTCAAGCTTTGCTGTTTCCAAGCGCAACATAATCAGTAGCCATTAATATGAGTAACATGCGTTGAGTCAAACATATATTTTCATACTCCATCTGCATCCCCTGCTAAGTGGTTTACTGGATTGGAAATGATCAATGATTTCAAATCAGTCCAAAATTTGCATATTAATAAAGTCTATAACATTCACAACAAATATTAGTTTGGAATATATGTTCCAAAGCACAATAAAAAAAATGACGATTTTATTCTGTTGCAGAAGGTATGATTGCACTGAACAACAAGATTCCAAGGATGGAGGTAAAGTCCAACGGGACACTTGTCATTCGAAATACTCAACATCACAATCGTGGACAATACCTCTGCACAGCCCAGAACCAGCACGGGGTGGACAAGATGCTGGTCACGCTGTTGGTGCTGTCTCAGCGGCCCCAGATCCTGCAGCCGCGCCATCACGATGTGATCGTGTACCTGGGCAACAGCACAAGTCTGGACTGCCAGGCGACAGGCATCCCCAGGCCTAACATTACCTGGGTGCTACCAGACAGGAGCGTATTACGCACTGCCTCCAGTTCCGAGCAGCATGTCTCACTTTTGGCCAATGGCACCTTGTATGTTCGATCCACTGCCTATCCAGACCGAGGGATTTACAAATGCATAGCAAGTAACGCAGCTGGGACTGACGTCCTTTCTGCACGTATCCATGTGACAGCCCTGCCACCCATCATCCAGCAAACTCACTACGAAAACCTCACACTCTCTGAGGGCCAGGTGGTCTACATCGATTGCTCTGCCAAGGGCGCCCCTCAGCCTTCCATCCGCTGGGTCACCTCCCACGGCTCTCTCGTCCGCCCCTCACAGTTTGTAAATGGTAACCTCTTTGTTTTCCCCAATGGCACTCTGTACATCCGTAACCTCTCACCCAGAGACAGTGGCAGGTACGAGTGCACAGCCACCAATGTGGTGGGATTCTCCAAGCGGGGCATTAGCCTGCTTGTGAAAAAAGGCATATCTATGGCAAAAATCATATCCTCCTCTCCCAAATGGTCAGAGGTCACTTATGGGGGTCAGCTATACCTTGATTGCATTACCGTGGGGAACCCAAGTCCCAGAATCTTATGGAGGATTCCATCCAAGAGACTGGTGGACGCTCAGTACAGGTATGTAGTGAATATAAACACTTTGCTTTAAACTGTTATTCAGGCTAATCCAAATATGGATTTTATCAGTTTCAAGTATTGCTTCTACAGCAATTCAGTTTCTTTCTGTTAAAGAAAGTGTTCAGTAAGAAAATTGTGCATATGATTGCATAAGGGCTTCCTTGTGAATTGCACTTACACACACAAAAAGGAATTATTAGCACCCCTGAAGGAAATGGGTAAAAACAAATATATAAAATGTTTCAATTTTTTTTCTCAAAATATTTGGAGAAATTATTCCTACAAGAACATTATTTTATTTTGTGTGTTCTCTCAGAAGCACATGGAACAAAATTATTTTCGCCCCTAAAAACTACCAAGCAATTGGCATCCATAATAAAAAAAAACATTATTTTTATTGTTCCTGTTAGCCAGGAAGTCCTTTGTTGTTTGTGACCATTTCCTGTTTCCCTGAGGTATAAGTATGCGGTTGCACAAATGTAAAATCCCTTTCTGATCCATTAAAAGGAGTGCATCCAATGAGCTTTTGACACAGCACAAATTAGGCGACTTTGTATGACTTGTTTTTTTTGTTTGTTTGTTTTGTTTTTAAAATAAAACACAAGGTTTACACCTATGTTCAAGCTGAAGATGTTAAGGTTCATTTTATATATTAAGCTTTAACTCATTTTCATGGGAGGTGTCAATAATTCTGCAGTTGACTGTATGGATGGACACAGTGCTTTTGAGGTTTAACTTTGCCTGCAATCTACAAAATGAGCTCCCCCAGCAGGCATGTTTTATTCATGTAGCGAGACATAGAGCTAAGGTGTGTGCATAGCAGACCTTGGTCCTTTGAAGCCATGCCAGTGCCTCCTCAGTTATGCTTTGCCAGCCATGCTCTCCCCTGGCGATGGACCAATCCAGCTCGTACCTGGCTGAAGCCATGTTGATGGCTGTGTTTCCCCATGCATGCGGTATGCAGGCCTAAAGCTGTCCGTCTGTCACCTATTCATGTTCAAGTCTAGATCTGGCTCAGAACAAGGCCTTCCTTTGTCTCAACTGTAAACACGTAGTAAAACACATAAATATAGACACCTGACATATATTCCCATTGACAAACTAACAAACTAATATTTCTTGAGTTTATTTTGTTCAAGAATATCCATATTGAATTTACTACACATATATTGGGTGCTGTGAGGTATTTGGGAAAATTGGGAAAAAATACATGATAATATTATCTCTTGAATTTAAATAATAAATAGTTCTTCTTGTTTCTTTTTCAGTTTTGACCCTCGGATTAATGTCTTCACTAATGGTACTCTTGCAATCAAAGCAGTAACAGAGAAGGATGAGGGAGACTACTTGTGTGTGGCCAGGAACAAGATGGGGGATGACTATGTGCTGCTAAAGGTCAGCGTCATGATGAAGCCAGCAAAAATAGAATACAAGCAGTTGAGCAATCGAAAGGTGTCATATGGTGGAGCGTTGAAAGTGGACTGTATTGCCTCAGGCCTTCCCAACCCTGAGATCAAATGGAGCCTACCGGATGGCACGTTGGTGAACAGTGTCATGCAGGCCGACGATAGTGGTATGCGAACAAGGAGGTACATAGTATTTGACAATGGCACCCTGTACTTTAATGATGTGGGGATGAAGGAAGAGGGAGACTACACATGCTATGCTGAGAACCGCATTGGGAAGGATGAGATGAAAATCCATGTAAAGGTAGTGGCAGACTCTCCTACAATAAGAAACAAAAGCTATGCTGTCATCAAAGTTCC
The DNA here is from genome assembly GCA_026780765.1 of Petrocephalus schoutedeni. Classification (NCBI taxonomy): domain Eukaryota; kingdom Metazoa; phylum Chordata; class Actinopteri; order Osteoglossiformes; family Mormyridae; genus Petrocephalus; species Petrocephalus schoutedeni. The sequence goes on along the minus strand of JAODKL010000001.1, from coordinate 34,835,713 downwards.
TTATGGGGATTCCGTCTCACTGGCATGCCATGCTAAAGGAGAACCAGCACCGAGTGTCATGTGGCACTCCCCTGCCAATCACGTCATCCCTTCCATTTCCAATAAATACCAGGTTCACAATGATGGCACACTTGAAATTCAGAAAACCCAGAGGTATGACAGTGGCAATTATACTTGCACTGCTCGGAACACTGCTGGACATGATAAAATGGTGGTCAGGCTTGAAGTCCTTGTTTCTGTGCCCACTATAAATGGCTACAAGGGTGTGGAGAATACAGTCAGTGAGACCACCTTTAAGGACCAGCGGAAACTTCTGCACTGCAAGGCTGAGGGGATTCCCACTCCACAAGTTTTTTGGGTTTTTCCTGAGAATGTGGTCCTGCCTGCACCATACTATGGGAGCAGGATGACAGTTCATCATAATGGAACTTTAGACATTCGGTCTCCGAAGAAGACAGATTCAGTGCAGGTGATCTGCATCGCCCGCAATGAGGGGGGAGAAGCTAGACTTGTTGTTCAACTGGATGTTAAAGATATTGTTGAGAAACCGCAGCTAAGGAGTCCACGAAGTGAGATCCTCTTACTAACCAGTGGCACCTCACTGATTATCAATTGCTCTGTTCAGGGGCATCCAACTCCTGAAATCACTTGGATTCTTCCAAATGGGTCCACACTTCAAAGTGGCACGTGGTTCTCAAGATTTTTCCACAAGCCGGACGGAAGTTTACACATCAGCAATCCCACAGACCTTGATGCCGGGAAATACTGCTGTGTGGGCAGGAACCCAGCAGGACATATTGAACGCACCGTCATCCTACAGCTGGGAAAGAGGCCAGAAATTAATAATAAGCATAGCCCTGTAGTGAGCATCATTAGCGGCGAGAACTTACAGCTCCATTGCCTCTCCAGCGGAAATGCGCTGGCCAAGCTGTCCTGGACACTGCCCAGTGGCATAGTTTTGACAAGGCCACAGCAGATGGATCGTTACTCAGTATTACAGGACGGAACCCTGGTGGTCCAGCAGGCTTCTGTGTATGACAGGGGAACATACTCCTGCAATGTAGCCGATGAGTTTGAGACGTCCTCACTTACAGTACCTGTGATTGTGATTGCATACCCACCCCGTATTATTAGTGGCCCTACTCCTGTGACATATGCCAGGCCTGGAGTTGCCATCCAGCTTAACTGCATGGTCATTGGCATCCCAAGAGCAGAGGTGTCATGGGAGATGCCAGACACGATGCAGCTAGCAGCTGGGAACCAGCCAAAACTCATTGGCAACAAGTATTTACAGCCACAGGGTTCCCTAATAATACAGAACCCATCAAGCAGAGACAAGGGCTATTATAAGTGTATTGCCAAAAACGTCATAGGAAGTGATACCAAAACAACATATGTGCATGTATTCTGAGTAAGGATTGTAACTCCCATTTGGTATATGCCCATGAAACTGCGTAGCTGAGTGTAGCAAATACTGTTTGTGCAAATATATTGAGGACTAACTCCACCTCTTCATTGATCATTGTGAAAGGCGAGGGTCTTAACGTCACATCGTTTATCATGTTGCCTGAGTGACATTTTTATCTAGCAATGGGGCACTGGTGAAGTAAGCCAGGGGCTTTAAACAGTCACTGCAGCAGATTCCCATGTATGTATTTGTAAAAAGTGGAAGGTATTTTCGCATCCTCTATGATAATAATGATGATAATCGTTATTATTACTATTATTTAAGAACATTTTATTTGAACATGAAATGCAGCCCGTAAGAGGTATCACCAAGTAGCACCAAAATTATTTGGTCTTTTTGTTTCAAATATTTTATGGAAAATGTCCAAACATCCATTCCTTGCAGAATACTGTACATGTATGCCTCTTGTAGCTTACGTCTTTAGTGTTTCAGAGTGTGTATTATGTTTCACTCAGAAATATTACGAAATGCATTATTGTCCTTTAATGTTCATTAATTCATTATTGCATATCAACTCTTAACTCAAGGACTTTGAAAGTTGAACAATCCTCATACTTCTTGTTATAGACAAATAAAATATCAGTTGTTTATAACTATAAACTTCTGAAAAATGTTAAATGTAAGGAAAGATTTTTTGTAAAATAGATGTTGTTTGGGGAGATCTTGCTAATGAGGAACGCACTAGTTCTGTAGTTGTGAAAAAGATAGACACTGGCCTTGTTCTTATTGAAATGTTGAGAAACTATGTGTCATTACACAATAAGCTCAATCTGAATACATGAATCAGCTGTGGAAGACTTTGTAAAATTTCCTGTTTATTGTGCATTCAATCTTATAAATTATTTGCCTGATGTATAATTCTGTTAATATGCTAAGACTGACTTGTAGTAAAAGTGTACCCTTCAATTGGATATATGAACATTTGCTCTGTTTTGAGTCATCAGGTTTTTAGAAATAAATTTATAAATTAATTCAGAGTGTATTATTTGCTGTCATCATTTGCCTTCGTTTAATGTTATTACATGTTAGATTGTGTTCAACACTTTGATATGGTTGTGACCTAAAGCCAGAAAACGTGTTGAAATGATGGATCATGAAAACATGACACAAAGCTGGTGATAATTTTGCCCTAGCATATGCCAGCAGACTGATCGCTACTGATCAATGGTGTAAAGCTGGAAACATGTGTTCTAGGGGTCTAGTCTCCTCAGATGTCTTTCCATTCCTGTTTGTCCATTCTGAGCAAATTTATCCTAAGCAATGAAAAAAAATACAAGTATATACTAATGATGGCTACCAAAGCTCATTTTAATTAATTGCATTTACAGAAGATCATTGTGCCCATGATTTGCTCATGTCTGTGACATGATACAAGTCTCCAAAGCCAAGCCCTAGAGAGAACAGTATGCAGAGGGAGTGAATGTAGTGGCTTGCTCATATCACATCCAAGTCATTGCCATGTCAGAGCACTGTGCATTTCATTCAAGCACAGCAGGAGGTGGGGGGGAACTCTACCTTATTGAACCATAGATCACAACTGAGTGGCATAAGTGACAGCTTGCACAGATGTGTTTGGATTGGTTGTGTTCCATGGATGAGATTGGCTTGGACAGGGTGTCAAATTTTTAGAAGTAAAAAGTAGAGTGAGTGGATCAATTATCACTCTCTAAACTGGCCCATCTTTTGGGATCTGTCATTTCCAAGTGGGTTTTAGATGTCATGGCATGTGAATGGTTGCTATTTAAAACAGAACATATATATTGACAGAATCGGTATTTAAGCACAGGTGGGAAGCAGATGGAAAGCATGTGGGGAACAGCGTTTCATCAGAAGTATATAACAGAAAGATACAATTACAAGGCCTTAGTCTAAAACAGCATTAAAGCAGAGAAGTGTTGCGACTCCTCAGAATAGTGGAATAGCTAATCAGAGCAGTCTGCCATGAGGAAGGTGGCTCAAATCGTAAGGCAGCTTTGACAAAGATTCCCTTACAACCCCTCGTGTCACCTTAAAGGCCAGCTAGTCCGGTACAAGTAATGGAGTCCATAAACTGGAATGATTCAGTGATGCTTGTGGTTTAAAGAGCAGTGCTCTTGGGAAAATAGGAGGTAGAGGGTGAGGTGGGAAAACAGTGACATCGACTACAGGCCCTGGTCAGAAACAGCTGTGAGGGGCTGCCTCCTGGGGAGAGTGCCTCCGCCAGGTGGGAGGTGGACTGGCAGTGCACTGACAAAATCCACCATCCTAGCTATTACAGTTATTAGAGGTGCCATGATATACATCATCCATTACTATACTAATCATTACCACCATTTATTATCCAGGGTTATGAAAGGAAACCAGCATATGCTCTTGTTTTAGTGTGCTAGAGATGGGTGACCATCAGTATTCTCATAGCAGCATGCATTGTTCTGGTTTGCACAAAGTTGCATTGTACTACTGATGTTTTGCACTATAGCTATAGTAACTATATTGTAAATTTCATCTGTATACCGCTATTGTCCCAAGTTCTTGTTCCGGAACCAAACCATAATCAATCCTCTATGCTCTACATGTGGGCAGTAAAGTGCTCTGTTTGATCATGAAGCCCTTTATTGGAAATGAACGCGATTCAGATACAGAATTCATCTTCGTGCCTGAGGTCCTTGAATCCACTGCAATAGGAGGTTGATAAGGGGCAGATGTGATAGGCTATAGAGGATGGTTGTTGCTCATTGTATTTCTCCTTAGATGAAAGCAGATGTTTCTTCTCCAGCAGCAAATTTCCTATGGTCCTGAGTCGGGTCATCTCTCATCAGGTATACCCAGATTACGGAAAACCAATTTTTAGGATGAATGGAATGACATGAAACAGCATCCATGGGCATCTGGAACAGGTGGCAATAAGCTGAAATTGGTTACAAATGGTTTAAAATAATGGATTAGGTGACTGTGATTTATAAAGTATAAAGACCATGAAATTAAATTCAAATTAGATGCTCTGAGCATTTATCAGTTTTCAAGTTAGGCAAAGGACCCATCATCATGTGATAAATCCAGTTAATATACCAATGTCAATATATCATATACTGATGATATTTTAAGACTGGATTTCTTAAAATACAACAAAGTGTTCTTTAAAGGGAAGTAAGCTTTCCTTTACCTGATATGAAATTGCTATTATAAAAACAATCCTTGCTAAAATCTTCCATCACTTGTTAAAGTTATTTGTGCATTATTAGTGTATCGGTAAGTAGGTCAAGCCGGAGGTGGATTGCATAATATTTGTAGGTTTTGTAAATTGAAAACCAACCTTGGGGAATTCCAAGGTCAGTGTCCATGGTTTCAAAAATCAGAAACATCTGGGTTGAAGGAATTCCCTTGACAGCTCACCAGGGTCTCCATGAAATACAGTACATTATGAAGAGCGGATGTCATTGTTGGAGCAACATCACTGGTCCAGTCTGAAGTTAAGGAGGTCATTTTTTTACATCCAATTCTGCCTAACTGACCTTCAGGTTTTATGGAAAATTTAAGTATTATTGATTAATAGTTGGCCCAAACTGAATGTTTTTCAAAAAATCCCTGTTGTGTCATACTTGGATTATGCTCAGTATATTCCCAAGTTTTAAAACTGCATGTATTCCTTTAAAATTAAATTAACCTAATGGTTATTATACATACACTTTGTTTAAAAAAGACAATAGCTTTGAAGGGCATACTCCAACATTTGTGTCCTTGGGTTAAAACACAAGTAGATCTTGACTGAGGAGTGTTGGATATATTTCTCCCTAGCATAACTTTGATTTCAGTGCAGTTTATCAAGATATTGCATCACTTGTATAGGAAGGTACAACCTTAAATAAGTTCCTGAGGATGCCTTATGCACATACACACATAAATATTTAACAAAGATCGAAAATGATGTACTAAAATTAATACCACCTCTTTAGGCAACTGAGAGTACAGCTGTTAGTTGTAAGTTGTCTGGCAATGACTGCATAACAATGCATCAACATTTTACTTTGTTTGCTAAAACAATGTATAATGTTAAAACAATACATAATGAAATTCCTCAAAATTAGGAACCAAAATCTGCCCAGTGGCAGTGAATTTCTATAGAGCTATTAATTTTATTGTTTTTTGTGTTTTTTTTTTATAATATGAGAATAGAAATGCATATGCATTATATTGACTTCTATACTCTATATTCCTCACTCACAAAAAAAACATGGAATGTCACAAATGCTACAGGTTGCCATGAGCTTTGCTGTGGCACTTGACTAGACATCCTTGTGTGCCACAGAATCATAAAGGAGAAACCACAGGCTACGGAGAACTCTCGTGCCTGAAGTAAAATATGAGAGCACTTGTAGGTCTCCCACTGACATTATCCTGGGCAGCTCCTCATTTCTATACATGAGGACAACAGATTCTGCTGGTGATTCATGATACCGCATTGTAATGTTGCACAACACTTGGACCTATGTCCTAACTTCCCTAGACCAAGACAGAAGGTCAAAAAAGACTTCTATTTTTCTAATGTCTTCTAAGTATCATATAGGCATCTTACCTGCCTTGATCTAAAAGATAGAGTGGTTTTTTAAAATTCTACTGTTTATTTTTATAGCATTGAATGGGGAAGCGCCAGCCTATATCAGTGACCTCATACATCCCTACTATCCACCGAGAGCACTGAGGTCATCTGATCAGCTGCTGCTCTCTGTCCCAACCTGAGGAGGAGTGGCGAGCACGCTTTCTCTGTGGCTGGGTCCAAGCTGTAGAACAGCCACCCTCTCCATGTCCAATCTGCCCCAACCATAGAGTGTTTTAAGTGTTAAGTCAAAGAAGTACAAAAAATGTGTTCAATATGTTGTGTTTCAGGCTTTGAGAACTATCTGTTTGCCTCTTTTTTTGTATTAAAAAAGAGTGTTTTAAAAGTGTTGAGAGGTCACAACATGACATCTCCTAGATAGAAGTCAGTTGGAACCTTAAAAAAAATAAAGCAGGACAGAATTGTAAAATTAAACAGAAAATAGCCCAATGAGATGTACAGCCCTCAAGCCATGTCTGGATCATAATAGCATGAGCTACAAAGAAATGAGTGTAAGCTCGCCAGCAAGGCTGAGTTATTCCAGCAAAAACTGAGAAACCAGTTTTGGCCCCAGACAACTCACCGTGGTCCAGAAAAGCAAGCTGCTCGTGTCTAGCTGGAGACTGATTGGACTTGTGGCCAAGCCAGTTGTTTGCTGAGACCAGAGCAAATGAGTGCAAAGATGGCACATATTGCTGCCGTATATATCACCATCTGCTAATCAAGACAGAGGAGTCATTCATACCGATGTCGACGAAGATAGAAAAGTAGCTAGTGCAAATTCAGATTAATTTTCTAATGCAGTTTAAGATTAGTCAAGCAAATGGTTACAATCGTCCATACTGAATATAATACAGGTGGTTAAGCAGCATCTTAACTACCCCTCAGCCACCACTCCTCAATCATTTTACCACTTGACCCCTTCAGACTCTATCCACTGTTATGTTTCTTGGTTTATGTATCTTGGTTTACCATGGTTTTGAAAATTCAGTGTTTTGCTCCCAGCAAAATGCCTAGTGATGGTTAAGGTCTAATTAACCAATCAGAGTAAAGTCTTGGAAAAGAAAAAGGTTATGATTACAGGGGGACCTGTAGCCTTTCCCCGGTAGCAAAGGGCACAAGACAGGTATATCGTGGGCAGGGTGTTAGATAAAGCATCTTCAGATGCTCGAAAAATACCTTCATCAGTACTACAGTGAACATGAAGATTTTGCTTCCACACCCAAATAATCCAGTAAGGACTATAAATACACTCACCGGCCACTTTATTAGGTACACATTGCTAGAACTGCCTTAATCCTTCATGGCATAGATTCAACAAGGTACTGGAAACATTGGTCCATATTGACATGATAGCATCAGGCAGTTGCTGCAGATTTGTCGGCTGCACATCCATGATGCGAAGCTCCCGTTCCACCACATCCCAAAGGTGCTCTATTGGATTGAGATCTGGTGACTGTGGAAGCCATTTGAGTACAGTGAACTCATTGTCATGTTCAAGAAACCAGTCTGAGATGATTCGAGCTTTATGACATGGTACATTATCCTGCTGGAAGTGGCCATCATAAGATGGGTACACTGTGGTCATAAAGGGATGGACATGGTTAGCAACAATACGGTAGGCTGTGGCATTGCAACGATGATCAATTAGTACTAAGGGGCCCCAAGAAAATGTCCCCCACACTATTACACCACCAGCAGCAGCCTGAACCGTTGATACAAGGCAGGATGGGTCCATGCTTTCATGTTGTTGACCCCAAATTCTGACCCTACCATCCGAATGTCACAGCAGAAATCGAGACTCATCAGACCAGGCAACATTTTTCCAATCTT
>JAODKL010000001.1:34812361-34824627 GCA_026780765.1 Petrocephalus schoutedeni | reverse complement strand
AAGGCAGTTCTGAAGGCGAAAGGGGGTCAAACACCGTATTAGTATGGTGTTCCTAATAATCCTTTAGGTGAGTGTACTTATTTTATTGTAGCCATCCAAGTTAACTCTACGGCAATGAAAATCCAAGAATAAATCTAGATCTCACCTTGTCAGCCTAACAGATCAGCTGAACTCCAGAAATGCAGACGTGGTTTTAATCATGATGTGTGCCAGCATCGTGTCTCTGTATGCACTGGGTAGACTTTTATACCAATACTGTGGAATTCTAAAAATTACTGTTTGATTAAAAGTCACTGTTTGATTAACAGTTCTTTTCAGTATTAAATGGGCTAAGAACTGGATTTTCTTAGTCCATTTGGGATAGGCAGCCATTTCTGATGCAGCCTCCAGGATAATTTTATTTTTTTCAGTTATGTGTCAGCACCAGCAGCAACTCTCCAGGATTCCTGAATCAAAATTAGAAAGGGCTCCGGGAGCACACCAATCATCGCTACAAATAGGCTCTCTGCTTCCAAGAGCATGCCTGTCGATGTAGATAAGGTGCCTCTCATCTGGAACTCAGTAGTTAGGAATGCAGCAATTCCTAAATGTTGTAATTGAGCAATTTTAGTAAAATATCTCCACAGGGCCAGGGTGTCTGACACTGAAGTTAAAATGGATTCTTAACTGGAGTAGCTAGCAAGCCTCCACCTTGGCACTCCATTCAGCTATTACAGATGAGGTTGCAACAATCTGAGGCATCAAAACTTATGGGAATGTGTAAATCCATCCATCCATCTTCCAACCCGCTTATCCTGTTCAGGGTCGCGGGGGGTCCGGAGCCTATCCCGGAAGCAACGGGCACGAGGCAGGGAACAACCCAGGATGGGGGGCCAGCCGGGAATGTGTAAATCCCACAATCTAATTGCATCTAGTAGGTAATCTAGCAAATGCAGCAAATAGCAGCAAATGCTCCTGGTCAGAGCCTCTGTGTTCGTCCAAAAACAAGCATTTTTTTTCTAACAATGGAGATGTATTTCCAGTAAATACTTCTCATGTTTGTGCTACGTATTGCGAGGAACGGGCGAACAGGCGGTGCAGAAAAGACTCCAACAACAGAACGTGCAGGGAAACACACGTAACTTTAATGACCGGACTGGGGAAACAGACTTAATGCGGACTAATATACACAACACTAATGAACAGATAACAAGACACGGCTGGGGCAAACGCTAGAATTCCACACGAGGGCAGCGAGGGGCGTGGCACACAGGAGGACCGGACGGGAGGCCGTGACAGAACCCCCCCCCCAAAGGCGCGCACACCGGGCGCGCCAAGAGCGGGTTACCATTGAGATGTTACACTCGGGGTCGAGCATCACAAACTGGTTGGGTATACTGCGAGTCAACGGGGAAAGGGAAGCCAGCATTATATGATGCTAAAGTTATAAAGTACATCTGAAGTGAATAAATGACCTTGGCATGCAGGTGCATAAACAGGGGCGGGGGCACAGAAAGTGTCCCTCCCCCCACCCCCCTGTCATTCAAAACAAATCATTGTCTAATGGCAAGGTTGGCCCCATACTGTATATGAATCATGGCCCATCAAATGCCCCTCATCTTAAAAAATCCTAGAATCAAAATCATGTGACATCACAAGTAATGTCTTAATTAAGGACACTGGATGTAAAAAACATTATGTGAGGCTTTTTGAACTACTTTTCTAGAATTAATGAACATAGACTGAAAAAAACTCAACATTCAAAATCTGTGTGTTGTCTTTAAGACGTGTTAATGAAATGCTCAGAAATTCAATATTTCAAAACTGTTCAACACCATCAGATTTCAGCCAGCCATTTCCATGTACTTCAGAATTACAGAGCAATGTCATACCTTCTGTTTATCTTTAAAAAGAAAAAAAAATGTTAATAGCCACAAAAATTCTGCAGTCCTTGTGACCCTGTTAGGCAGCTGAGCTGAATGTGTGAAATACAGTAGGTTGATGAAGAGCTTAGCTCTGGCAAATCCACTGAAAATAACATAAAAATGTATGGGAGCACGTATTTATAGTATTTTTTTTTTCTAACATTTTCACTTGCATTGAGTGTTATTGTGCAGCTAGCGCGCTGTGATTAATTGTAACAAATTGTTAAGAGCATTCTGTTATGTTGTCAGGTTGCACATCATCTTTGCCATGAATTTGTGTGCTGATTTTCTCCCCATGTATAGAAGTAGCTGATGTTTCCTGCTGTTTGACCACTAGATTAATGAGGAAAGAGACATTGTTTACTTTGTTGCTATAGGCCTTGATAAAATTACCATAGATTGAAGCACAATTGAACGCAAGCAACTACAAAGGATTCACTCGAAGCAAAGACGTCCTGCTGAACAAAGTCACGTGCGTCTGCATGAGGGGTTCGTCTGGGTGGTGCCACTATTTCCAGCTCCAGTGGCGGCACTTTGATCCGCAGAGCTGAGTAAGAGGATCGCAGTGCCATGCGGGGATGATTACGGTCTGGTCATGTTGGAACTAACCAGAAACAGATTGCAGGTGGAAGCCATCAAACCCCCAACCCTCCAGACAATCAGCAGCATCAGAGCACCTCCACAGCCGGTGATGAAACCATTGCGGTATTAAGGACGACAGCGCGTGTTTGGTGTCAAGTCCTGGCTTGACTTCAGCAGTGGAAGGAAAAAATACGAAATATCACCGAGTGTGACTATTCTTAGGCGAGATAACACTCCAGCCTTGACATTTTTTCCCCCTTTTGCACTGTCTGCCTTCAGCTGAAGAATCAAATTTTATCGTTAAACATTCAAAGGACCCATAGTTTCCATTTGTGAGTGTCCAGATTCATTAATGCCAAATGCCAATGACTCAGTTAGGGAAAGGCACTTATAACACGACATCCCATTAAATGCTGCATTATATTAGTTTATATGGCTTATGCAATGTATCTTAACATGGTTACAATGTAAAAAGAAAAAATACAAACATACTTTTGGTAAAAATATATGTAGATTTGCATTTTTAATTCTAAACTTAACCTCAATCCTAAGGCTAACCCATTATCATGGGCGCAGCGTATGAGACACACCACTGCTCATCTGCCACCAGCTCATCTGCATCAGTGGAATCTGATCTTACAGAAGACTGTTTAAGTAATAAGTGTGATGAAGCAGTGCGAGACAAGGCCTGTCATGGGATCTCAGCCTGTTCCCAACTCCCCAGCAGCCTTGCCAAAATGGTCGATATTGCTCACAAGTACTGTGATCCAGCTCAGAGACTGCGGCTCGTGCTTCGGAGAATACAAACTCTAACACCAGTGTTTGCTATTGACAATGAGTGGGTTAGACTTCTGTGCTAGTGATCAGAAGATTACTGGTTCAAATCCCATGTTTGGCAGAATCCCCATCACTGCTGGGCCCTTGATGAAGGCCCCAAGCCCCACAAAAAATGCTCCAAGGGGGCTGAATGAAGGTCTGACTGAGATCAAGCTGGGATGTGTGAAAAGAAACACTCCAATGTACATTTCACATCAGTTTGTTTATAAGCTGCCAGACAAGGAAACCTCTGCTTTCAGGAACCTTTCTAATGGGAGCAGTGACCATGCCTAATTTTTCTCAGATACGTCTGGAATCTTTTGTCTTGCTTACCATTTGTCTGTACTTATTAGTTATTTGAATGTGTACCGTAACATCCATTTATTCTTCTAACTGCTCGGTTAGGGTGACAGAGGCAGCCTGGATCCTATCCTAGTCAGCACGGGGCACAAGGCTGGGAGCACGCCCTGGATCTAATTCCAAATCATGGAAAATGAGAAATTATTAGATGTTGACTAACAAACACATATCTACCTGTGGTTTATGTAGTTATTTAACATATTATTATTAACATATTATTCTACTATTATTCTATTATTCAGAACATGTCCATCTATCCTGAAAAAAAGCTTTAAAAACCTAGAGAGCATGCGGATATCTGCATAAATTACCTAATTTGTAACATCTGGCATATTCATGTACTAAAGGCATGATCACTGGTATTGATAATGCTATAATCCCTGCTAACATTCTGCTAACATCATGGAAAACATACATAACTATCTTGGGTTTCAGTAGGAGGCCCTGCTTTTCCCTGGCTTTATCACACTTCCTCCCCTCCTAGAGCTTCTAACCTTCGGAACAGTTATCTGACTCAACCCCAAACAAGCCCATTACCAACATCATCCTCTTTTCTGCATTTTCAGTTGATAGGTACCACAAAGATACCAATACCATGCCAGCGTCCTGTGAACCTAAGGGTATCTGAGTTAGACTGGAATCTATGAGATCACAGGAAGGCATCAGAGACCTTCGGAGACTTGCTTTGATCCCACCAACCCCATACAATTCAGAGTAAGAAAAGTTACAAAGGGCTGTAACCACTTGCACCTGTAGTTTCCGGGATTGGCTCCGGACCCCCGTGACCCTGCATAGAACAGGCGGGAAAAGGAAATTGATGGATGGACTCTAATCACAAACTATCTGCTGTACTGAGCCATGATTAAACACCAAGTGTACTGAACAATTTTCTGCCATTTTCAAGCAGGATTGCTGTTTTTATTGAGTTATAACTGGGTTCCATTCCAACAGACAGGTTTTCTGTCAAATGCATGCATGTCAAAATATGATAATACTCAAAACATAAAAAAGAAATGTAGATAAAGTTATATATGAAATAAATTAAAGTATTTCAGAAAACAATATGTAAAAAGTATTTGGATGAATGTGCTGAATTCCATTGCCTTTTCTTTATATATATATATACTGTATATATAACTTTTCTTTCTTCATTCAGACAACATCTCATAATAAAGATCTTTTTGCCACCCATAAGAGATTAACTCCAGCTGGTCAGTGTCTTTGAAATTTAGAATAAAATCAGTGAAATACTGTCCCCACCTTACCGCCGAAGTACAGAGCACAGAGGTGAGGGCCTGTGTTTGCGAGTCTGTATGATGACTCCATCCCTTTCACAGGGACAGGGAAAAGTCACATTTTAAAAGTCGCAATTTCCAGAGAGGTCAGAATCTAGGATAAGATCTAAGACTCCTAGCCAGGCAAGCCCATCTGAATACATCATGAGTAGTTATGAAAAAGAATACCCGCTATTCTTTGGTTACTTTCAGGTAGTACTGGGAGAATATCACACACATTGAGTTTCTAAAGCCAATTATGATTAATCTGTAGATTCAGGAATGGGGGATACAGGATTGATGTTTAAAAAATTCCCCATATGGCATGAACACATATCAGGCTGTGGAAGTCATGCATATTAGATTGAACAACTTGATGCATGGACCATGGAACTGGGGTGGCTAAGCTCAATGAGAACTACTATTTGAGATCTGCCAATCAGCTGTATATTTAATGTTACGTCATTGGCAGTATTAGCCAAACCTCAACACACAACGCCAGCCGAAAGTACCGTGAGGTGAGAGGGCTTCAGCTATTTAGTGGCAGCAGCCAGTTATATCTGTTTTCAAAAGCAAAGAGTCAAGTGGGTTAGACTTCATAGATAGATACTTTATTAAGCCCTGGAGGGAAATTCGTTACAAAATTCATAACATTATCCTCCCCCCCCCCCAATTCATAGAGATCCTTCCTTCCCTGGGTCACAGATTTATGTGTCGATGTGTCCTCAGGCCTGTTTTCTTTCCATGCCCAGGGGGGTGAGCGCTCTCTGTAAGAGGCCTTCCCTGTGTTTAAATCTGTTCCAGCTGCATGGTCCTAATTGACGAACCTCTCAACACTTACCGCAGCCTGTTATAAAGACCGACAGGGATCCAGCCACATTCACTTCTCGCCCTTTTCTGCTCACTGTTGGATTTATAAGAGCCAAATAAAAGCTCACCGCATAAGCGGGAACCCCTTCAGCATGACGGTGGTTACACGCATTAAGCACCCCCACCCCCACTCTCCACACACTGATCCTCCGCTCTACAGAAACGTCCTACGTGGAGAGCGAATGTGGCCCAAGCCACTGGTGTGCTCCGCTGTGAGACACTCCTGTCAGCACAGTCCTGCCTTGTTGTTTTTAACTCCGTAATCTGACACAGATGCAGCGTCTTGCAGAGACATTGGTTTGCAAAGTTCAGAACATCAGTTTAAAGCCAAAACTTTTGAGAAGAACTGCTGTATAGGACATAAGCTCACTCATACCCTCATCATCAGACCCATTTAATAACTATTTACCATCTGTTTGTAATAGTAGCTCAAAGGCACAATGCTGCATCACACCTGCAGAATTGTGGGATTGAATCCTTCCTCCGCTTTATTCATGGGACTGCTCTGGGTGCTCCAGCCTCCTCCCCCAGTCCAAATACCATATTGTCAGGTAAACTGGTCTCCAAATTGTGTGTGATGTGCAAGTGTCCTGCATTGAGGGTGACCCCTCTCTCGGGCCAGGCCACAATTTTAGCGCTATTCTGTACTTCATGAAGCAGTTTTTCTCATCTGAACCAAACAATCGGTAAAGAACCAAAAACATCAAGAACACCGAATATCAAGTACAGGTGTACTGGGAGCTGGGATGGAGCAAAAATTCAGACTGTCTGGGGGTTCCTGAGGACAGACTGGAGAAACACTGGGATAAGGGGTTGTGGAAGATGGATAGATTTGTTTATTTATACTGGTTTCATAACATAAACATCCTAACTGAATTACCGCACAAGCATTACAATGCTGTCTAACCTTTAGTACCACTGAGCCTGACAGCACTATGACTTGGAAAAATTACATGGCATGTCTCTGGTTAAAAAGTTCTGCTTAATGACAAGCTGACTAGCGTTGGCTGATGGGCGAGTGTTGCAGGCCAGGGGGTGTGGCACTAAATGCTCATTAATGATGCATTATTTGTTCATTAAGCTTTGATAGCTCCTTATGAGACTTAATGGGAACTGAGGATCTTGGTGGGGTATTTGTGTAGTACCATTTGCTAACTAAGACTTAGCCCTTGCAAAGATTTTCTTCCTTCAAAGAACTTCTACTGCCGTTTTCCTGCTGAAGTTTCGTGTTTGCATAATACAGTGAATTCGTTCCGATGCATGAGGTAGTAAACTTCGATAAAAGGTCTCAAATTCTGCCAAAACTATTCCACTTGTTTCCTATTAAAATATATGAAAGTAATGTCCCATCTACGAAATATGAGCAATATTAAACATTCTAACCAAAAATGACTTTTCAAGTACGAAAAGATGAATGACCCTTTATCTTGTATGTTATTTTTCTTAGCCATTTTTATTTTAGTTTAAATTGCCAGTATCATCACTGATATGATGCTCTGGATGTGGAATATATTAGACAGAGTCCCAGCTTTCCGTGAATAAGCCAGGCAAAGGTTTCTGCTCCTCAGTAGAGGGTAGTGGGGGCCTAAAGCCTATGACCAAGAAGCTCAGTTCACAGTTATGGGGCCCCCTGGCCACGATACCAGTCCATCAGAGAGCCCAACCTAAAACGTAGGAAGTGTGAGGTCATAACGATGACCAATGAACCGCCATGCCACCCATCCTGATATAGGGTGGGAATGTTCTCAAAGTTCATCCATAGAATCCAGGGTAAACACTAGACTGATTAGCAACAGTACTGCTTTTACAGTGTAGCTGGTCACAGACATTTGACTAACCTGATTTTTAATAACCGAGCTTAATACCTAACCTGAAGTTTGGTTAAAACACCCAGTTCTGTAACAGAGTACTTCAAGTTACAGTGGCAGAAAGCCAAGCAGCAGAATAAATACTAAAGGCTTAGTGTGAGGCACCCGAAATACATTTAGCTCTCAAAGTAGCAATGGTGCAGTGTACCGCCCAGCACCTCGCTTGCCAGCCTCTCCCAGGCAAGCCTGGCACGGCCAAGGCAATGGTGCCAGCCAGGAAGTCTCAGTTATTCCACATTAATGAGACCCTCATCACTCCTGTCCATGTGGAAGTGGGCGGCTCCGGGCAGATGTGCTCGGCGAGCTGATGTGCTATGGGACGGTGCCGAGGCAAGGGCGGGCGGCGATTCTCCCGATGACACAGAGTCCCATGAAGTGAAGGCCCCAGTTTCTCTGGGACAATGAAGCCTGAGCACTCCGAGCACGGGAAAGCATGGCCGAGGTCTCATTAAATTTAGATTTCCTTACCTATAGTGCCATCAGAATACGCTGTAATACTGAGGACTACAGAGCGAATAAAGGGAAAATTAAATTCAGGACTTACGGTTCTTGGATTATTTCCCAGGAAACTAAGAGATCTGTTATTGTTCTCTGTCACAACTGTAGTCCTTCATGTGGCAGCCAACACTCCCGGTCAATTGGCAAGATTAAGTAAAGCCAGAAATTGGTCAGCATGTAATAGCTACAGGCAGAGTGCTAGCAGGGAGTCTGTGGCAGGCCAACGGCCGCTTCTCACCGGATCAAAGTTATTCCAGGCTGTCTGACGAGCCCTATTCCTCCACAGGTCCCTCCAGGAGGCTCAGACGCCATCCTTCACCTGGATGCCCCATCAACACCAGCAAAATTCCACATCCTGCGTCGATAAAACCTTGGTCGCAGAACTCTGTCATCAGAACGGAAGCTGCTACTTAGTCTGCTGCTGAGTTTGAGGTGGTTTACTGTATGTAAGGTACAATAAACCAGGACATCCAGTATGTAAGGTACAGTATGGCCAGGACATGCAGCTACCAACAATGCATTGCAGTATTACATATCAATAATGTGTTCAGGGATTACTTCCATTTTTACCTATGATATACAGGTGCATTATACTAAATGTTCATCTGTCTTCAGCAACAGTTTCCTGCTTATTATTCTAATGTGATTGTGTTTATCCATTTTTTTGCCCCACGCATTTCTGATGGTGGACACATTAGCATGACCAGTGGCCTGCAGATACAAGGATGTTGTTCTAAGCTTATTTCCTACTACCAAAACAATTTTATGTCTTGCTCCTGGGGATATTTTACGGTAAGTTACGCGAAGGTGATTTATAGACAGCAGTTGACTTCAATGGAATGTTTCGGTCTGAGGGAGGAAAAAAAACCCACGTAAACAGCAGGGAAGCTCCTCAGAGACTGATGGACGACTGATTTCAACCGAAACACTGGGCTCATAAGGAAATGGCATTGCGTACCACTGTACCATATGTCCTGCAAGGTAATTAAAATACAGGCAGTCCCTAGGTTACGAACGAGATCTGTTCCCTAAGCCTGTCTTTACGTTCATGCATAACAATAATACAGTACATATTATTAATTATTATTATATAATATTATTATTATTAATACTAATACTAATACAGAAATAAAAGTAACAATACTATACTGTACCTTGAGCTGATGAACCAATGAAGGACTGTAATGTTTTCATGAGCATCACAATGTATGCGTTCATTAATTAGAACCATTGTATTTAACCCAAAATTTTTAATATAACAGGTTTTATGGTAGTCCGTTCATAAGCACAAGTTGTCGACAAGTTGAACGTCCTTAAATCTGGGGACTGCCTGTATCCCTCACTAACCCCACAAAAAAGGGGGGACTTCTGAATTCAAGTTCTGTCCTTCCAAAAATAAATAAAATGCCACATCCATCCACAGTACAGATCTGTAGCATCAGTCCACATCAGAAAGAAATATAATAGTGCCACATTAGGTAAAAATAGAATTGTACTCCATTAGCAACAAATATATGCAATATTAGCAACCACCAAATATCAACACTAGAGGAGCAGGCTTAAATGGCTCCAGTTCCCATCACCGCTCGCACAGCTGGTTCGGTACCTCCTTGTCAGTTAGTTACCTTTGCAAACATGTTCTTTAATGACCGACAACAGACAGGCTTCTAGGACTTGCAGCCAGACTGGAGCTCAAAAATTGACATAAACAGTTGTGCTACATTAATTGTCCTCTCTGTGCTTCATAGCTTAGTCTAAGTGCAGACTCCACTAAGCTATGTTTTAAAGGTTAGAACTAATCTTAATTTTCACCTAAGATTCAAAAATCCACCACTTACAAGACCTTGATATTTAAATACATTACATATAAGTACACCATTCAAGCACCTTAAAGAGAATAGTGAATAATTGACTAAATTAAGAATTTGCACAAAATACTCAACAGACATTAGCTATAATAAAAGCTCAGCTTGTCCTTGAGAAAAGGTGTGCATCATCGTCTTTAAAACCACAAATGAATACTAAGCAGATGAAATAAAACTGCATTTTTATGGGTAAACAGTGCCACCATGTGGAATGTAGGGCTTACAATAGTTTGTACTGTCGCTGGCAGGAGGCTAAATAAGGGAAAGAACAATTCCAACTCAAAAGCTAACAGCAAAAAGCTGGAAACAACTGCCAAATGCAACCTTATTTTCATTCTGAACAAGTATTTCTTATTCTTGTTTAATTTCATTCCTGTTTTGTGGTTTATGTTATGAAAAATATCCACAGCAGTGGATCACATTGTGGCTTACCATTAAGACCCTGACACCAAACACTGCATATAAAAGAGCAGCAATGCAATACACTATGTCTTCTACCGCCTAGGCACATGTGGACCATGGGTGTGGCTAGGCATGTGCCCCAGCACTGATCACCTGTGGCCCCAGTAAAAAAAAAAAAAAAAAAAAAAAAAAACCCCCATGAACACCTCTTCACTTTTAGATCGGGTGGCTGGGGGAGGTAAAGCTTTACCTCTAGCAATGCCCCTGATGTGAACTAACAGTGTCAGAAATCCATTCTCTTTTTGAGGAACCATCCCATCCCCAGCTTTGTATCACTGCAGTTCCATTGGGTTCCTCCAAAGACCCCAAATCACAGTGACATTGGCGCCACAGTGACACCTGTGCTGATAACTAGTTCCTCAGGAACCGCATGCAGCGTTGATATGAGGTTCCTTAGGAGCAACACAGTGTGGTGGCATTGGTAGCCTAGCCACCCAAGAGTCTGGCGAGGTTGGGCTCCTCAGGACAGACACAGCGTGGCGAGGTTGGGCTCCTCAGGACAGACACAGCGTGGCGAGGTTGGGCTCCCCAGAAGCCCCACAGGACACTAACATCGGGTTCCTTAGGAGCCCCGTGTCACGGTGATATTAGGCTCTGAGCAGGAGCAGAAAGGGAAGGTTCCACAGCAGGGCTGTAGCCAGGGCCTCCACAGCACGTTGCTCCAGGTCAGCTGGTTGGGGACAGGGCTGCGCATGCGGCTGTGTTCCTCCACCACCTCCTGGACCCTCTGCAGCACCTCCGCGTAGCGAGGCTCCACGTCCTGCGTCAGGGGCCAGCTCTCTGAGGGGTCCCGGGCCAAATTGAACAGCAGTGGGGGGTCATGCTGGGTGACAAAGTCCCCGTGACATAGGCAGACCTTGGTGTTGTAGCAGCCACCGGCCCCCGGGGGGCAAAATTTAGGCGTGAAGAAGTGAACTTTGAAAACGGCATCACCTGAGTGAAAGACAGCAGAGGTGAGATTCCCCACCCCAAGAGCTGTCCCATTACTACAGCTGGGTGGAGGGGGGGGGTTACTTGTGGATTTCAAGGGGGGGCAGCCACAAGAAAGCAGCTCAGTAACCACAGTGATGTATGGAAATCTCAACAGCAGCCTGGATATTCAATCTCCGCCACACATCGACTAGACAGTGCGGCTTCCATTAGCATATAGGCTGAGCGGAGCTTACTGTCTGGGGGGTGCCAGCGCACGGCGTTCAGGTACACGCCACAGTAGTGGAACATGAACTCATGCTGGGACCTATGGGCTCGCCCTTCCAGGAGGGGCATCAGGTCATAGCCGTCCAGGACTCTGAAGGCAGGAAAAACAACACAAAAAGAAGGAAAAAAAACACAAAGAAAATATACATGTAACAAGATCTAGCCATCAATTTTCTATAGGCACTTGTCCTATGTAGGGTCTGGAGCCTATCCTGGAAGGCAGAGAATAACCCAGGATGGAGTGCAAACTTGTAACAAGACTTAACATTTAATCCATCACAGTGCTGGCAAACATTCTGAGATCAAAACACACAGCCAGGAAGCTGACAGTTTACTACTATAAGGGAAGAAACCAAAACACAGGGGTGAGTACAATGCAGCATCAGCAGTGCATGAGAGCAGACCCGAGACCGCTATTAGTAGGAAGCAGCCACGTCTTCAGGACTGCTGGTAACACGCGGGATTCTCCGGTGATGTTTCTGGAAGCCGCTGCTTCACCAGAAGCAGTTTCTGTACCAAACAAGTATGCAAACTCAGGTGCATCCTAGGTTTCATTTTGAGCCAGCATGC
>JAODKL010000001.1:34800235-34812261 GCA_026780765.1 Petrocephalus schoutedeni | reverse complement strand
CCCCCCCCCCCCCCCCCCCCCCCCCCCCCCTCACCTGTCTCGTGATAGCCCCCCCCCCGCCAGGCTGACCACAGTGGGAAAGATGTCCATGAGGCTGGTAGGCTCGTCGATCACCCTGCCAGCAGGCAGTCGGCCCGGCCAGCGGAAGAGGCCTGGCACGCGGATTCCACCTTCCCAGCCACCCATAGCTTTTCCTCCTGCCGGGACAGACAGGAAACCAGTGCCATATGAACAACAAGTGGCCACAGCTCGGCCATGCTGCTGTTCCAGACAGACTGCCTTTTAAATAACTCCAGTCAGACGGTCATGTGTTCCTGAGATTTCAGCTATGCCCAGCCTGTGTTCGGTGTGGCTTTGCCATTACCAGCCAGCAGAAGCTCTCTCCAAAACAGCCATTTACGAACATTGGTAAAATAAAAGGATCAGACCAAGATGGCAGCGCCGAGTGGCTGGCAGGCTAATTAGTACAAGAGGTGCAGGAAACTAGGAAAGGCTGAGGCCCCCATTTTTAAATATCCTGAAGCCAGAGGCGAGACACAGCATGCTTTGTGAGTCAATCTCCCCATGGGGCGGCCTGGCTGGAGGGCAAAGTACAGCTTTCATTATGCGCACCCCCACCGATCCACTCAGTCGAGGTTACCGACGTATGCTTCACGCTTCGTGTTTCATTTAGAGACAGACTGGGAAATATTTTTGGGAGCTAGTGAGAGCCAGTCTGTGGTCAGTCATTAAGCAGGTCAGCCTGGGCAGTAGCTACGTGGCTGGAGCGGCCGTGGAGACCAAGGCCTGATAGCAGCTGCAGTGCTTTGCTGGTCATCAGTATTTCCATAAGAGACGACACGTCTACAAGAACCTGAGCTTCCAAAAGGGAGGCCAGCAAAAGAAAGCCTCCCTTCCCTAACAACTGCACAGTGAGAATAATGACCTTTGCCAGACCTGAAAACTAAATTCTTACATCAAGACATTAGCCAAGTCAGAGGACCCGGCTAAGAACAACACACTTTCTGCTTAAAATCTGTTTCGGTTTACCTTTGTAAACACCATTCCAGCCTCCACTTTGGCCACGGTGATCTGAGAGTTCTATATGTCCTCCGTGATCAGAGGTGAAATATATTAGCGTCTTCCTGGAGAGGTTAAGCTTCTCAACAGTTTCCACAATTCTACCTGAAGGGGGAGCAAGAGCATACAAAAGGAGATACTGAGCATGTCACAGGCTAGGAGTCCTACATTATAAAGTTAATAAAGGCACCAACAAACCCAGCCACACACCCACTGTTATCAACCTAGGAAGAGGTGGCAGGAGAGGAAATCACATATGAAGTGCAACGTGGATTCTGAGCTAGTAGCCCGTGCCGCTGTCAGTATACATGTAAGGAAAAGAATATCTCAGGGGAAAGCCTGATTGCAACATTGTTTATGAGGAAACATCGAGTTGTCAAAGGCAAAGATTACCTATAATCCAATCAACTTCTTCCACATTATCACCATAAAGTCCATGCTTGCTCTTCCCCACAAAGTTCTTGGATGTAAACAGTGGCGTGTGAACATGCACCAGAGACAAGAACAGAAGAAAGGGGTTCTGCTTGTTTCTGTGAAGAGAAACGGGGCTCTGTGAGGTTTCTGTTTCTTTGGATAAAACCAAATGACACTTGCTGGATCGAAGAAACATTGTTTCAACAAAATATGGATACAAAACTTGTAGATCTGTATAGTAACAATTTGGTGTTATACACATCATGATACATGGGTTAACCCATGTGACATCGTGACACAGCAGGGGGCAGCTAGGTGAGCGCCCAGCGAGCAGGGCTTGTGGACGGTACCTTGCTCAGCGCGCGTCAGCAATACATGTGAGTCAGGGACTCGAACCGGCAATCTTTCAATTACACAGTTAGGGGTCTAACCATTACACCACCTGCCTGCCCCTGCTTCTTTACTGTGGAGGGCAAAATGAGAGAACACTTCAGCTCTGCATGGTGCGGGAGCCGGTCTAATGCCTGTGGATTAAGCCATTGGTGATAATGTCACAAGCCAGCTAATGCTAACATTAGCGGTGTGATATTCTTCCATCTCCTGTCTCAGTTTACATTGTTATGCTAACAATGTATGCTTACGTTGTTAAGTGGAAGGGTCAAATGGCAGAAAAAACTTAAAACACTGCCATCTAGTGGTTGGGGTTTAAACAATACAAAATTAACCACTTCCAGGCACTAATCTTTTAAATGTAAGCTATTAATTAAAAATCAAGAATGTTTTTGAGAATCGATATTTATGGAAAAAATGCAGATGAGTTTCATAAGTGACCCATATTGGAAAGATAGAGTTAGGACAGTGTGATACCTTTCCAGAAACTGCTCGGCCTCATTCACAACGCGGTGCGTCAGAGTGTCCAGGTTGATCGGCTGCTCGACCACCAGCTCGTTCCTCATGATGATGCAGTTCCAGGTCTGCAGATGTTTAAAGGGCACGTACCAGACCGCCAGTGCCAGGAAGTAGATAAGCATGAGCAGGGCAATCAGCCTCTGGCTGACCTCCAGGAGTCCAAAGAGCCACACGCCAACTAGGGTAAGGATGGCCAGGCCCAGCAACATCGACACATTCCACAGTGCCACCTGCAGGTCAGCCAGCACATCCGTTCCTTCGCCTGGTTTGCAGTCATTGAAATTCGTGAAGGGAAGGCCATAGAAATAGTCAAATCCATGGTTGTTAGGGTGGTGGCAGTGGTCATTCCTGCTCTCACAGTTCACACCAAGGTGCCATTTTCCTGTGAGGGTCACAGCACATCGACAGCAGATGTGATTACTGACTGCACACAAAAAGGCTTAGGAATTAAATAGTGTTAAAGTTACTGTGATAAATGAATGACAGTATCCCTGGCTGGATAAACAGCAGTGTGATCAGAACGTGGCTGGTTCAAATCCCATGGCCCTTCAGCAAGACCTTTAACCCCAACTGGTCCAGGGACACTGCCCGGAACTGTTCTCTGATTATCACCTCTATTTTGCTTAGAACAAAAGCAGATCTGCTGAATACATAAACAAATGTACAGGCACAGCATACCTACAATCCCCGTGGCGTAGCCCCGTTTCTGCAGGATTTTGGCAAACGTGGTCTCATTGGAAGGAAGACCACCTGCTCCACCCAGGAAGAGAATCACCTGTACCCTTCCAGTACTACCCAGTCCTAGAGAACAGCACGCAGGACTCTCACATGGCAGTCATTGCAATACACTGAACGCGACGCCCCATAGCATTGCACTGGGTTTCATAAAGCAGCAGCTGGGGGTTAACATACCTGAGCGCAGGGCATATCGTCCTGTCATGAAGGCTGCCCTGCTGGGGGTGCAGAGAGGAGCAGCAGCAATGTGCTGGGTCAGCTTCACTCCTTCCTGGGCTAGCTGGTCAATGTTGGGGGTCCTGAAAGCCAGCACACAGAATCAGGCGCTCCAGTTCACAGGACATAAAATTGCTCTCACTCCTGAATATGAGGCCCACCAGGCCCAAGTACCTGATAGTGTCATTCCCATAGCACCCAATGTCACCAATGCCCAAATCATCAACCATCATAAGGACAAAGTTCGGCTTGTCGTCATCTTTGGCCCCATTGGTACACCTTATTGTGAGGAGTACAAGCACCAACACACAAGACCTGGAAATATACACAAAATGGGGGAAGTCGGCCCACTGAAAGACAATAGGGGCCAGAGACCATCCAAATGTCCATAATCCCTGTGCAATCCCTGTGTTCCTCATTGACTATAAGGTGTTAATGTACCTCTCCTTAGGCTGCAGCAATACAGCCAATCAAAAGCAAAACACCGTGTCTGCATAATTTATCAAAACTAACATGTTTCAAAATCGGGTCTCTAAGGTTCCGTGTTATATCATGACAAAATATCTATATTATAAATGCAATTCAAATATAGTTCAAGACCATGGTGAAGCCGTTTGGGACCTTGGGCCCCTTTTCTCAGTTTCAGTGTCAGTGTAGTTTGCCTTTGTAGAGCAGAAGAGACTAATGCACTTTGATTAGAATATGCTTACTTCACAGCTAATGTAGTAAGTCCAGAGGCTGAGCTTATGAAATCAAATGTATGCGTTTCTTATTTATGGGCAAGTTACTGACCCTCTCATAATTTCAGTGAATGTGTAGAAAGAAAAGCATTTAACCCTGAAACTGCACTGTCTTGGGATCTATAAGGCTTATATATGACATTTGATCATAAGAATAAAACTAACCAATACTTTTTCGTCTCCAAGCATTCCATAACCCCAGTCCTTTATGTAGTCAGCTGGAAAAGAAGCAAGACATCAGAATCACTGAACCAGATCAATATTAACAGATATAGAGAAATCAACAGAATTATACTACTGAAAACAACAAAATATGCAGAGGAGAGACCTTTATTGTGCAGCCTAGATGAACAGGACTTGAGCAGTAGAAGTTTGAGCAGGTAGCCTGAGCACCCTCTCTTCAGAGTACTGGCACCTCTCAGTATCTGCTGGTTCTGAATAAAAGGGCGAGTACCAACATTCAAAACCACAATAAATAAAATGAGAGAGAGAATAAGAAAATGTGCCATCTAGAGCTGCCATTTGGGACTATTCTTCTATTAATTAATGTCTCGACTATTTTACCAATTGGTCGATTAATCCCCCAGAAAATACAAAAAATTACCGTTTCATTAAAGCTAATTTTATTTTGACAAGAACAAACTACATGTCATTCCAGGGCTATAGATAACAAGCGCCGACTTTTTGGCAGTAAACGCATTTTACTTACGTCCACAATTCGATACGATTAGTTAATGCACCTAAACACTAATGAGAGGCATATTGTGTTAATAGTCTGTATGAATTCGGCGTAGCCTTAGGTTTATTAAATTCGTTTCAGTTTTAGCTTACGATAACTCTGGTCCCAACAATCCCAACGCGCACAAACACACACCAGCACCATCAGTGAACGTAGAATAATCCCAGAATTCAGCCTAAACGTTTCTTCAGACACTTATTCAGTGGGAATTAAATACATACATCTTCACTTGTTTTAAGCAAACTACGTATCAAAATCCATTTACTGATAACCCAATTACTCGTCAACAGACTATCCTTTCGGTTCATTAACGGGAAAGGCGTAAATAATGGCAAGTATAATGGACTCAGTGTTGATAAGCAGTTAAAGTAACGCAAGCATTAACCAGGATTGAACTTTGGCTGCACGTACTATCCGGAATTTATATGTCGAGAGTTTTAAGTCATATAATGAAACAACGGGAATTGCTCTGCTTTTACTCAACGCGTCTGTATTTATCTACGCATTTATTTATATATATTTGCAAAGCATACTGCACACACTCTTTCATAAATAAGTTAATCTACATCTCACAGTTTATAAAGAGTTATACACTTAGTGTCAAATCGTCAACTTAAGCCTGTGTAACTTATTCCATTAAGTGGTCAGAAAAACAGTTTATGTTCAGAAACGAAATGTACAAACACGTGAAAAGTCTTTTATTTGTCCAGGTAAAATGCCTACCTCTAGTGCGGCACCGCAGGAAGAAGCCGCTCTTGGAGTGTGAGTAGTTTTGTATGACGTTCAGCTCCGTACCGTAATCCTACCAATATGAACGCACCTTTAATGTAACACTATGATAGACTGGAGGTGAGGTTTTTTGTATGACTAAGACCAGGGGTGTGCAGAAAGGGCCGTTGTGCGTACGGATATTCGTTGCAACTCCTTAATTAGTTTGCTAATTAGAAGACTGATTGGCCAAAGAGTCCTCACATCTAGGATTGAATAGCGGACGTGAAGGTTATCCCGAAAACCTGCATACACACCGGCCTTTGCGGATAAGATTAGCCACCCCTAGTTAAAACAGATTAGAACTTCATCCATCCATTTTCTACAGTCGCTCGTTCTAATTCAGGCAGGGAAGCGATGTTTAACACACGACATTATTAGGTATTCCTAGTTTACCATGCTAAAAACAATCCCGTAAGGACCAAAAATGATTAAAACAACGTGCAAGGAGTTACTTATGCAAATGTTTGCATTAAAGTGGTATATTTTTAATCCACCATATTCCATTTTCTCTGAACATAATAGTACCTGCAACTCTGCGCCGTCTTACAGGTGGACACGTTGATTTAAAATTTAAATAAAAAAATTTAAAAATCCATTATGAATACATCCGGGTGTATAGCTAGAAATTCTGCATGAGCCCCCGACAAGATGTCACATTGTGTCCACCCAGGTAGATTTTGCCAAGGGGGTTGGGAGGGGGTGGCAATACAGGGTATATTTTGGGGCCCCATTACAGTGCCCCCCATGCCCCTAGGTACAGTGAAGTAGAAGTAAAACCCATGGTCGATTGAAGCCTGTGTTCTGTGAAGTGTGTAATCACACCCTGACAAGCATGGTGAAGCGCATTTTACTCACTGATTCATAATAAAGCATGGTGAGACAGAAATTGCAACTGACCTTTTCAATTTTCTAACACAGTTTGCAAACACAACAAGGAAATGATATTTTATCCATAATTTGTTGTGGGACAGAGCTCATGATTGCAATGTAAAGATATGCCTATACTTGCATCTTGCCTAGAAGATCACATTTCCATCCCTGCAGTACATGATTGCCTACATCTTTTTTTCCTAACATGCATAAAATGAGATCCTGCTTGTTGGCATTTTCAAACATGCACAGAACCCATGCCCGTGCACACATACACTCAAATACACATTTTGTCATTTATGTCATATTTAGCTCATGATCACTCATCTTAGCCCACTTAAATACTCCTACAAGCACCCATGTATGAATGCTCTCCCATCCTTCCCCATCACAGAGCTCCTACACAGAAGAACCATTACATAGCACACAGAAAAATGGGGAATCTGTCTTTGTCCAAAAAAGGAAAGCTTCTCCTCATGGTACTCCACCTCCACAATCATCTGAGAAGGTAAGCGACAGTTAAACTTTAAATCTGAGAAAGCCCTGCAATACACGTGCTGCTGGATGCCAGAAGATTTTCTCTGTCCTATTTTGGCACTCAGAATTACCGCTAGCCCACAGCCGGCAACGTGGAGCGATTTCTGCCATGATAGAATGGGAGGCTGGCTACCTCTGAGCAGTGCAAGAGCAGCCTGGCTACCATGCTCCTCCATCCTCCATTAATCTGCATTACTGTACGTTGCTGAGGAGCCCCACTTCTATTATTGATGAATGAGTGGATGCTTAAGGGCTCCATTTTGATTTGATTTGTCCTTCACACAAGGCAGAATCAGAGCACATAAGCCATAGAATCTCAATGCATCAGCCCACAGCAGTGACGATGCAAAGCTCACAGAACCCAAGCAACTATTTTATATTTAAAACAACCAAATGTGTTATAAATTAACTAGGCTTTGAAGGATGTATATATGTATTATGCTAATTACTTATTAATTTTTTGGAAGAGTGTTTGGGGTCAGTCTAGTTCAGTGTTAATGTGGAAAAATATGACAAGCATGTACAGAAATCTACAAAAACAAACCTCTTTGGACAAATTTCTTCCAGAAGGTGGCAGTAAACATCTGGTTTTTTTTTCATTTCTTTTGACACATTTCCTACAGACCACAATGAACTGCAGTAGATCAAAATACAGTCAGCTTGCAAGCACTCTTACTGAAACCATTCTTGAAAAATACTTTACAGATGGTTTTGTACAACATTGTAATCACTGTCTGAGATGTATCGGTAAAATGAGTGTGACTGTAATTGGTTTCCTTTGAAAACCTAAACGACAGCAAGTCAGACATGTGTTTCCTGTCATATTACAAATGCACACAAATGGCAGTTGTTTTTAAGCAAGTACATATATGAAATGAAAAGAACCAACCTATGTGACAAAACACCAAGCAGAACTTATATTAGTTAGTATAGTAATAATGTATTTCAGCAGTCAAAAATATACAGTAAAAAGACACAATGACACATTTCAAGAAGAGTCCTTCCATCACTGGGAAACACATGTACAGTTTTAATACAGACTATAGGTAACTGATCCTAAGTCATTAGAGGCAGTTACTCACACTCTGTTTAGCACTGACACCTCAATCTACTTCTTCTAAACTGAAAGCATACTGGAATACATTTTGGGTCTAATTCGATCTCTAGCAAAGGTCCAGATTGTAGGACTCACATTTAAGCCCTCTTCATGTCTGACCCAATTCTGCAGGCAAACAAACATGGAAAGAACCCAGGAAAACTTAACCCAGGGAGAAATTAAACAGGGCTTCACAACAAGCTTTTGAATGTGCTGTGTGTGTGTGTGTGTGTGTGTGTGTGGGTGGGCGGGCAGAGGGTAGTGCCTCTGAAACTGACACACGCAGAGTAACTGGGATGTGGAAGTGAATAAAACAAGCCTTAGAGAAAAGAAGAACAGAGCTCTGCTTCCTGCACCTTCAGCCCCTAGAGACTAAACAACAGAACCATTCCAAGTTATTTTAAGGTGGTAAAATGCTTAAAAAGCTCAGCGGAGAGTGCAGAACCTTGATCAGAATCCCTGCTGATAGTGGCTCCCTGTCTTTGCCATTATCCTTAACATTAACTTGGCTGGTTAGCTCAGCTGGTGAGAGTGTGGCTCTAATAATGCTAAGGTCACGGGTTCAATCCCCATATGAGTCATGTGTTCCTTTGTGGGGCAATGGCGGCTTAATGGTTAGGGAGTTGTGCTTGAAAGGTTACAGGTTTGAATCCCTAGCCAACAAAGTACCACTGAGGTCCTCTGAGCAAGGTACTGCTCCCCTGGTGGATTAAATGCAGAGGACATGTTTCATTCTGGTGTGTTGACAATTAGTCATCGTGGCTTGTCACATTTATCTTATTAACACAACTGTCTTTCCTAAGAAATTCCTCCTTTTAACCTAGATACTTCAATTGTGTCCAGCATCCATGTTGTCTGTCTTGGATTGTTTCTTAAATGGCTGAACTGCAAAATTGTTTTCTTGGCATTCCACAGAAACTTCACTGACTTCTAAACAATAAATTTTTATTATATCATGTCTTTGGGGACGTAGATTGTCTCTAGGCTGTTCAATTAAGAAGGACCAAGGTGAACAAGAGGGACGTTTTTCTTTAAATAGAAACTACACTCGGGGTGGAATCAGGAAATAGGGTTTTTATTGGTGTTTAACATGCATTCCTGTAAAATTGTATTTGCATCTGACATCACACATTAAAAATGCAAGTATAAGCCAGAATGACCATACAAGTTGAATGCTGGAGCACAATTTGTAATAAAGCAAATTTAGGACCTTAGAACTTTATTTTAAAGTCTTGCTTTGGACAGAAATATCAGCTTAACAATTACTGTAAATGTGTACAGCAATGATGAATCTGCATAGTTAATATTAAATTTGTCAAACTTCTAATTGGAGTGCAATGAAAAATATCCTGCTTAAACAGTCTTTTGTTCATATATAATGCAAGTTTTTAGAATCCATGGTCTTCACTGCAGACTTCTGTTAGTCGGTTTGTATTCTAAAAATCTAATTTTATATATAGGCCATTTGCTTGAATTCATCTTTTCTTTGCAATACCTGCACAAATGGGTGTAAGGACAGTTTGTACTTATTGGAATCTGGCTCAGAACAGCACCTTATATATTTACCATGACGGTTCTCTAGTTAAGATATTGCTGTATACGTCTCATTGAAATGTCTTATATTCAATATATTTAAAAGCATTCAAGTCGAATCGAATAGAAACACTCACCTTACTTTAAAAGATAGGGATCCGAAAAGCAGACTGTCAACAGCCATACACACCCAACGTTCAGTGTATCAACAAATACAATTACAGTTACAAATACAATTTCTTGCTCCATGTCAGAAACATATGGATTAGGTATGCAACTATCCAAAAAAAGTATCGAGGGATTTTATGTGCCCTCTAGTGAAGTTTAATAGCATTACATAGACCCTGAGTTTGACTGTAAAAATTCCTTCGAGCGGTCACACACCCAGAATTTACAGAAAATGTTATGCTGCAGCAACTGCAACAACAACAACAACAGCAATATGAATAAATAATAATAATAATGAAAAAATATGTAATAGTCTATTCTGTGGCGCATTATTAGAAGCCGATAAATGTTTAGATGTGTGTTTGTGTATTTATTTTCTATCTGAAGACATGCGACAGTTTTACAGTCCGCTAGCTATAAACATTTTCCCTGTAATATTATCGACTTTCTCTAACCTAAGCCTGTGCGTTTCATTTGCCTTCATGCAACGTGATTAATACCATGCGAAAGTGGAGCGACACTCCGTATAAGTAAGAAAAAAAAATACAGGAAAGTTGCTGCACTGCATCGCCGCCGCATCCAGGCTGCAACATGTGGCACAGAAGTGCGATGCCTCCGGAGACTTAGAGGCGTCGGAGCTCTCTAGCCAGCAGGTGTGACCGAGTGAATCCAACTTTGAAGTTGACAATCGCAACAGAGAACCACAGAATACCAATAAAGCAGTCTCGCCGAAGCAGCGCGGTTGAGCCTAAGCCAGTTTAGCCGCCGTGCCAGAAACTTTGCCATACATTTCACTTTCAGTTGGATATTTCATACTTCACGCCACTCCAGCCAATGTCTCCTAAACATTTCCGCAAAGCGTGGCTCATGCAGAGATTGGATTTTTGGTAGAAAAGTGGGAATGTCTAAATTTGGCATGTAATTGCCCCCCCCCCCCCCCCCCCATGTTTTACTCATGGACGAACGGGGATCCACAAAATATGGGATTAAGAGAGATGACGAAGAACCTTAACTCGACAACTGCTATACGAAGCCACGCAGATACCCGGCGCCTGGTCCTCTGTTCTGGGACACGCACCGTGTCCATCACTATGCTCATAAGTGTTCTTGCAAATAGTGTCCCTTCTCCTGTAGCTCGCTGGTGACATGCAGTCTCTCATATCTCCAGTGACCAAGGCTATTTTGGTGGCTTTGTTCATTTTTGCCATCTTACTAATACTGTATGTAATTTTATGGTACATATGCCGAGACGTGGATTGTGATCACGGAATCTGATTTTGGGAAACTGGACACAGATCAGAGGATACAGACGTCGTTTACCCTGACATTGGATATCACGCAGGAGTCAGGGTGACCCTGGTAAGTCCGTCGCTTCTGCAGGATCTGATCTGTATGAGCTGAGCTCGACAGTCATTCGTAAAGGAAATGTTTGTAATCAGTTACATATCTGGAAATAATCGATGACAGCTGCACTATTCGCTGTGACAGTACACGCTGCGCCTTTATTCACCTGTAACGTGGAAGTATTCAGCACGAATTCATTTAGTAAAATATGAATACAATAACATACACACCGATCTACATTCTCAGTTTAATGAGAAAGAAATATCGTTTCTTCTTTATCATGTTTAAACCAGTCATCATATCTATATCGTTTACTGTGACTATACGATCAGAACAATGACTGAAGGGACATGTCATTATTGCGAAAATGGCCACTGGAGCTAATTGATTTTCTTAAGAATGCACATAAACAATTTAAAGCAATATTGGCGGAACGGAGAGGAGCAACACGCGGCACCTGAAGTATTTGTCAAGCAGAAGAAGTTCAAATATCTATATACAGTTTAAACTTCCTAATTGGCGTCGTTTTCACATTTGAGGCAATTTTTTTTGCCACGAATGATAACATAAAGAAGTGTGCGACTGGTGTTTGGTGTGTGCGTTACTATATTTTGAGCATTGAGTATGCGAACTAAAAAGTTGAAGGGGGACCTTAGGGAGCTGTACTGGTGACCAGGAGCGCTCGGGATCCTTCCTTGAAGTCGCGCGTTTCCCCCACTTTCTGTATTCTTTAAAGGTTAATGGTTTTTAGTATGACCTCGATTTCACTGCTTGTTCTAATCTGACTGTCAAGCCATAAGGATAAAAAAAGATACATATAAGCTTCATGCAGGAATGTAGGCTACGCGGTCACTATATATATATATATATATATATATATATATATATATGTGTG
>JAODKL010000001.1:34775473-34789136 GCA_026780765.1 Petrocephalus schoutedeni | reverse complement strand
TGGATGGATGGATGGATGGATGGATGGATGGATGGATGGATGGATGGATGGATGGATGGATGGATGGATGGATGGAAACTTTATTTATCCCCAAGGGGAAATTCAGATATCCAGTACTGTACATAGTAGTGTACGATATGCCGTTCTGCAAAAGGGTCAAAGTTAGACACTGAATGTTGGAGAGGAATAAGGAAAACTTGCTAATTGAATAGAATGAGAGTGTCTCACACCAGTCCTGGAGATCTTTACTGGGTGACAGCCCCCGTTTATGAAGCTTTGGTGCTGGTTCACACGGTCACCACCCTCGGGGCCTCCCGAAACTTCCCTTGGCTTCCAAATGTTCTTCAGAAGCACACATCTGTTCACACATTCCCCCAACCCACAGAACGACAGGGCCAAGCTCGCATTAATGAGTTTAGTTAGTTTTCAGTGGATGATGGGTGCTGATTTGTAGCTGGATAGCACTGGATTGATGAAAACTTCAGTAATTTTAATAATCTGGTGTGTTACGGAAGGACTTCAGCACATCATTTTCAGGCCGTCACCGGCACATGCAGGGCCATGTTCAACGTGTGAAAGGACATCCAATAACCTCTTTCCACACGGGCCCCTAAGGCCTGGCTTTAGACGAGCCATCCCTCTCGGCTGCACAGCTGTGGTGTCCGGGCACACTCTCACTGTCCCCTGGCTGCATGCTGCTGTTCCCATCAAGTATGCGATTTCACCTCCAGAATAAAACGCACGTGTCACTTAGAGGCATTTAAACCTCCCATTGCCCCTCCCCCCAGCTGTTAACACTGTCAGTGTAAATATTGTCTTGTCAGTTTACAGAAGGTAATCATTTCCCTAAAGTGCAGTATTACAGTTTGACTGTAATGAACCTATTTAAATGAGCCTGAACCCCATCAGAATAGAAGTATTGTTAAAATACTAGGCGTGCAATGTATTGAGATAATGTATGTCCTATTAATTAAACTGACAGTATATCATTTACGCACTCTGGTTGTTAAAAGTAACATTACTTCTTAGTCCATAAGTAGAAGAAAAACAAGGTAATACGTGAAGAGGATGCTGACAGCTGGGGACCGGTAATAGCACATCTATTTAATACATCTATGTCATACAGCTGTGGCTTTATAGTGCAGCAGGCTTTTCTAAATTTCACAAATTTCCTTCTGTACTTCTGTTCTTTGGTAGACAGATATAAAGGTATCTTATTCTGTCATAAGATTATCTCAAGCTCCCATCCTCCAGAAAATGACTAATTCTAGAAAAGAGAATGCACTGCATCATCTCTTTTTCTCAAAAACCATTCATTTCCCCCTCTCTCTGACCAAAGGCAGGGCTATACTGTAAGAGATATCCCTGGGATGATATAAATGAACCCTGTGAGGTCAAAACAGCAAGACTGCTTTCGGAAATGCATTGTGGCAAAGCCGTTTAGGTTCTGAGGATGCACCAATAGGGTGTTCCCACTGGCACCGTTGACATGTTACTATTGTGCCCAGCAGGGTCTTTTTCATACAGTGACTTAAGGATAAACAAATAACTGCACAATAATCTGTCATCTTACATGGTTAATTATCTTGTGTGACTAGTGCAAAGAGAGCACTTGCCAGCTGCAACGCATGTAAATGCGGTAATTGGCACCTCTGCCCCCAGTATCAACAGCATTGCTAACAGCAATCATAGATGCTTCAGGGCTAGCCAGCTGATTGGTCTGTTTCCCGCCCCCAAACACGGTTCTGCATTGCAGTGCATGACACAGGCTGGCACTTTTGTAGGGCAAGGGACTCTGAGGGATCCTGAGGTACTCTGAGCCCCCAGAAATGCATCTGGCCTGGAAGTGAGCAGGAGGACACCATAGTGATGGATCTACTTATGAGCTCTGGTGGTAGGAGGAGGGCAGCTTTGCTCGGCAAGATGCTGTCTAGAGGCACGGAGGTCATGAATGTGCAGTGTGGAAAATTCACTAGCACCCATGTTCTCGTAGACCACGATACAATGCAGAAGCATTGTTGTTCTGCCATATTAACCATTACAGTTTATTTTATGGGTCTGTGACAAATTCTGTCCTTCTGATGATTTTCAGTAAAAAGTCCTGGGAAAATTTTAGTCTGCTGTAAAAAGGATCTTTATATTAGCTATTAATAATATAATTATAGTTATCATGTCAGGGATTTTTATGCTTAGATTTCGGTGTACTTTCAGTTCACCCTTAGATTTGATACAGATATACACTGGGAGAGGTAAAAACGTCTTGATTCTAACAAATACACTTGTCAGGCATCTTTTAGATATGTGTGCCCATACACGATACTGGCGGCTGTCATTGAGTGTCACTTCTTGGCTTTCGTCTTGCACTGTGAGTGAGGCAGTGTCACTGGCTGGATCTGCCACCTGTCTGCTCTCTTTAGGGTTAGGGGCTGGTGAGCCATTCACTGCTCCTGCACCAGCTCACTAGGTCTCCTTTATATAACTGTAACTTAGCCCTGGTTCCTTCTCCCACGCTATTGCTCTCCCCGCTGTGTAATTTCAGGTTTATTGTCCCCAATGGTCAGGGATTCATCAGTGCCTTATAAGAGCCATTATCCTCTCTCAATATTCACAGCACGCAATTCCGACACCTTGACAACACGGAGAGGACCACACGCGTGGTCAGTACAGCTACAGGCACAGCTAGCAGAGTCTAATATTATATGGTTATTTAAAGTAACCATAAAATGTTATATTATAACATTTAAAGGTAATGCTAAAACATTAACATGGGCTAGCATGAAGGGAACTGACTGCATAAATCGTGTAAATACTTGGGTTTTTATTCTGTAGCACCTTAATATTTAACAATTTTCATTAGAAGCCAACCAGACTTTATTCCTTGGTTTACATCCATTGAGCTGGTTGTTATTCTGTGAATACCTGGAAGAAGGGGTATCAAGCATATGGAAGGCAGTATGCCTTACAGAAGCTCCTTATGACATGGCCACTGTCAATTGGACCAATGAGAAATGGATTTAATCTAGAAATTACCCTACTTTTGAACCAGTTTACCAAGCATCCTGAGAACAAGACTGATGGAAAAGAATGTCCTGTGACCCGCTTCCACACTTCCAGTCAGCTTTACCATAGATGAGGCATTCATGTCTCAATAACCAAAGCAAATCAGTTTTGTTCGGCAAGACTCTAATGGAGTAAGCGAGGTGGCAATAACTGAACAGGGGGGCTGGAGTGTTTTTCATCAACAGCAAATAAGAGACTGGATTCTGGCACAATGCTGGGGGAATCAGGTAACACCATTAGGTAATTTTGTTTTTCCCCTTTCCCCTTTGTTTTTTTTTCTTTCAAACAAAATGGAAGTGTTGCCATAGAAACAACTGCCAAAGGAATGGAATGTAAGATTGCAAGACATCTACGAAGCATATAGATGCATGTCTTAATTGGTACGATGTTGCGGAATATCGGAAAAGAAGCATGCACCAGGAAGCAGGAAACCAGATCTGGGTTTGACTTCTTTCATGCAGCTAAGGTTGCACGATTAATCCAGTGCTCTTCTCTGGATTAATCCAGAGCTGGGATGCTCTTCCCTTCAGACAAAACTGACTCTCTCTGTTATCAAATAAGTTGTCAATTGCTTTTAAAAAAAAATCATTAAACTCATATCATAAGCACATTTTGCTCCAATAACGGAAATAAGTCAAAGGAATTGAGCCTTGTGCATCCAGTAGTCACAAACCAGTGGCACCCTCTTAACACTGCTGTCTCTTTTGAAAATTTCGAGTAAACACAGACTGAAATTCCCAATATTATGCCGTTGTTGCCTTCAGGTAAACTGCACCCAATGTCAAAATTTTAGCGTTAACCAGGCAAAATTACTGTGTCATCGCAGAAATAGCTAAATCGTGACATCACACCAACACAATACACATTCACTTCAGAGCTCTCTAGTTTTATGGAGTGTTTCTGCAGTCTTTACAAATTGTAATGGGTATTGGTGCATTTGATATATTGGTTTTATATGGTGTACTTTCTTTCACAGCAGTGAATAACTGAATAATACATCCGTTAAGCCATTTGACAATAAATGTACTTGTGAGCTATATTATGAATATCAACTTAAAGCTGGACTATACACTATGTACACCATGTACTATATTGGGGCACCTGGCCAATACATGCACAGGAACTTTTATGAGATCCCATTCTAAATCCAGTGTTTGGGCTGACAAGTTATTTCACATCAAACTCATACAATCATATCTTTATGAACCTTGCTTTGAGCACAGTCATGCTGGAACAGAAAAGGGCCTTCCCCAAACTGTTCCCAAAAAGTTGGAAGCATAGAATTGTCCAAAATGTCTTGGAATGTTGAAGCATTAAGAGTTCCCTTCCCTGGAACTAAGGGGCTTGCCCCATCCCTGAAAAACAACCTCAAACCATTATAACTCCTCCACCAAACTTTATAGTTGGCACAATGCAGTCAGGCAGGTAACATTCTCCTGATATCCATTTTTTGTGTTTGGATTAATGCCAGAGGATGTTTGGAATCCTGCAGCTACTGAGCTGATAGAATGTTGACGACTTTTACACACTATGTGCCTCAGCCTGGCAACCCTGCTCTGTTACTTTACTTGGTCTGCCACTTTATTGCTGAGTCTCTATTGTTCCTACATGATTCCACCTTATAATAATACAACTTACAGTTGACCATGGAATATCTAAAAGGCAAGAACAGTCACTGACTGACTATTGGAAAGTGTTGCATCCTATGGCAGTGAGCTCTTAAGAACAACCCATTCATTAACAAATGCTTGTAAACCTGACTGCATGGTTAAGTGCTTGATTTTATATACCTGTGGCAATAGGCAACACCAGCTGGCCAAATGGGGAAAGACAAAGGGTGTGTCCCAATACTTTTGTCCATATGCAGTGTGTGTTCATAGAAATTTTATTGCTACATACAGTTCATTGGGGAAAAAAAGTTTCAATTTGAATTTATATTGTTGTAATGTAGATGTAATTAGAAGTCGACTCATTAGTCTGCAAAGCTCGTTTCAGCTAGACACAGTTCAGTTACATTTATTTCTAAAATAAATCAAAACCATTTTTCACTCAGTGGGGAATATGGATAGACTCCCTTGAGGTGGATGATTGGAGATAAATGATGGAGATGAGTTTCTGTAAGGTGTAGCCACCTCTCCAGTGTGCAGTCTTTGAGAAGGAGGGTCTGGCAGCCTTGAAGGACATCCAGGCAGATGACAGCGAGGGGGAGGGGAATTTCCCCGACTGCCCCCACCTCCAGCTGGATAGTCAGTATCAATATTCAGTTCACACTCTATTGTGAAAATATGTAATTGATAGCGCAGGTGATGTTGAAAGAGCATGATTTTTTTTTCAACAGATTGTTTCTCATGAAGTGCAGATTCATATTTACCTTGAATTCTTTGTATTTCTGCAATTCACAGTTCTGTTCCCTACATATATGATAGAAAGATCACTAGGATCATACACTGGAGATTGCCTCTTCTCCATGGATCTGCTGATCTGCCAGGCAGGTGGGAATAAGCCCACATGATCCTCAGGGTCCATTATGGCGGCCTTCATGAATCCACAGCTTGGGTGACAGCCACTCGAGGATTACATGAAAAGCAGCATGTTAAAAGGCCTAATAAAAATAAACATTATGATTAAATAATAAAGAACAGAACAGGCCCAAGCCAAGTGTCAGCCCGTGATTGCAGGCTGAGTGAAAACCTCATTAGAATTCATGACATTGGTGCTGGACAAACCCACAGGGATTGGCTGCTGATTGTGGCTGTTAGAAACGTATTCTCTGCTACCCTTCTGCATCTGTGAAAAGCTCCTTTCAAGGAAGCGATAAAATAACCATTACAGCAACTGTTCTCATGCATTTCTTCCTGTTATTGTATTATCAAGATCAGGCCTGCTTTGTTACTATCAGCATCTGATAAATGTCCAGGGAAAATTGAACTTTGGAGCAAAAGAGTCAAGGAGATTAAGAATGATGATAAATTAAATGACAAAATGAGGATGATAAAATGAAAGCTTTGTCATGATCATGGAGCATTTTCATTGGATATTCCTGTGACACACAAGAGCAGACATTAAACGTCAGCCTAGGACAAGCATTCATGCTACCGGGAGGAGTTGGTGTGAAAGGAGCTCATTTGCATTTCACTGAGGCACTTCCTGGCTGCTCCCCTTCGCCGATTCTCCTCGATCCATGTCATGCCTGCATAGCGTGATCTCCTACCAGGCTGCTCAATTGCAGAAGGAGCAAGTCAACAAGGAGCATGTATATCTCTTTGGAAGTGCTGAATTATTCTGTAGAACATCAAAAACACCAATAGCTGACAGTAAGAAGGTCAAACTGATCTGTATGTCTCTAGAAGTAGAGTAGGTAAGTCTTCTTCTTAACTCAAACTGCCTTATAGAACTGAACATCTGAATACAATGATACTTATTCAAAGGTGTCTGTCTGAATCGGATATCTACCCACCTATCACTTACTACATGCTGTTTGAATGTCAGTCAGCTGTTACCTGACTGGAGCTGTGAAACATGCCCGGTGCTCTGTCACATCATGTGACATCGAATTCTTCCGAGGATATCACAGTGAGTGATTGAATGAGGACAAAGTGCCGGGATATACCAAACTGGAATGTCAAAGAATTCACTTTGTAAACAAGGGAACAGGCACCTCTTCCCTCCGGCATGTTCCCTACTGGCAATGTCATCCTTCAGCTTTCATTTTGCCTATAAAGTTTAGAACATCTGTGCAGCAGAATGCCAGGGGCTTTCTGCCACAAATAAGTGGACTGCTCCATGACATACTGAGTCATTCTCCTCTTTTATTTTGCGGCGTTAAATACAACGCTTCAACTAACCATGTTGCATACACCTTAAAGGACAAAAGCTTAGATAATGTTTCAAGCACGTTAGCAACAGCAATATATCAATAATAAAAGTAATACTTGTAACAGTAGTAAAGACAGAGTAGATTCCTGCATGCGCTGGCTTTGAATGTGCAGTGTGCATGGTCTCCTTGTGCCCCTAAAGTCTTTTTCCACTCTCACAATCCAAACACATGTGACTGAGGTGAATTGGTTTCTCCTACCCCCTGCTTTCTCAGATAGGCTCCAGGCTCGCTGAGATCCCACAACAGATAAGCAGTCATGGAAAAGGGTGGATTGAATTGACCATGATATGCCACAACACAGATGTTCTGGGCACATCTAGGATTGCTAGAACTCTCCATTTGCTACACTAATGACATGTTGTAATGCAGAAGGCTGAACACTCAAGTGATGCTCGACTAAGGTAATAAGTTAGCAGTACAATTGTAATATCATACTGATGTCATTTGATTTTAAACCTACTCCTTGGACATTTTGATAATCCTTGAGTAATACAACATGTATCTAAGAAAATCAGCTAAACAGCTTCTTAGACATATTTAGCACTGTCTGCTTGGAGATGGCTCGCAAATTGTTTATGTTGTCTGTTGCCGTGTTTTTTTTGGCTGTCGACCCAGTTTCCCTTGTTCTTCTCACGGCATACTTCTCATTCTGGAATTCTACGCATGACAAACACTCACAGGAAAAACTATCCTCGGAGGATGAGGCTTTTACATTCTCATCCGTCTGAGATCACACCCACATTCTGTACTGAAAAAGATAATGATACCACCTGTTACAAGTGAACTGCATTATGGCAACTAGGGTAAAACCACAGTTTCCAGGGTTTACTTTAATAAACTTTAATAAACCAAATTTCAAAATCAAGCAGCTACTGCAAAAATTGTGAGGAGTGAGGAGTCTCACGTGTGTGTATGCATACATACATGTATGTAACAATTTTATTATCTTGTAAATAGTCTGTAGGGTTTGCAAGCTACCCCAACACTTTTGATTTAGCTCATTTTAGGTTTATATTGGAATACTATATATTTGGCAAGAGATTTCTTCTGTGAGCGGGAGATTAAGGTTGAAAAGATGGCAACCCTGAAGATAAAAAGAATTCTTATTCAAGCACAACTGAAAATAAGTCAATTATAGAGAAATGGCAAGGCAATGTAATTAGGATAATATCTGACTGCCAGTTGTGACCAATTAAACCGCCTTCAATTCCCATCAATCCCAGAAAATCACTGTTAACATAATTATTAGTTCTGCTAATAAACTGACTGCAGAAAAAAAAAGAATCATAATGTCAGCCTTTTCAGGTTTCTTGAACAGATATTGCATCACTTTTTCTCATCTACAGGTGCTGAGATCACACATGACACTCCATGGAGAAATCTCTGTCTCGTATATTGTGATTTATCTTTCCGAGGTCCCTGTGGAACAAATATGTCATGTTTCATTGATTAAGTCTCATCTATACATGGCTATTTTTATATGAAATATATAGGCTTTGAAATGGCGGTGGGAGGTGCTCAGATGAATTAAACATCACGGTGGAGCTCTCGTCGTGGAACCCTGGTGTCACTTTCATCCTTACGATAAACCCAGTGCGGAAAGGTCTGTTTTCTGCTTGAAAGGCCATAAATCGGTTTAAATCCACAAGAGGTTATTTCCTGTTTTGCAGGTGAAATAGTATGTGGTGCTGGGGACAGATTACTGTGAGGCGAATTTGGAAGAGAAAGATCCCAGTTCTGAAGGATGGAGATACCCTTAAACAGATAGGGACCTGATAATAAGATGGGGAATGAAAAAACTGAAGAAAGTGACATTCACTGACAAGGCTACAGGGGTGACTAGGTCAGTCATCCATGTCAAATCAAGCTGCTGTCCAAACTACTACAATGCAGCTGAAAATCACAGATAAGATCTTGCATGGTTTGCCTTTCATTTGCCTCGCCACCGCAGCCCCAGTGCTGTAGCCGAGGATAAATCTTATCACCAAGTCCATCGGAAGATTCGTTGCCTGGTTGATTCACTCTCGATTTATATATATTTTTTTTCTGGAAAATAAATCTTTCCCAGTGGCAGGGGGATTGAACAGCCTTGTTCCCTCACTGAATGCATACCATTTTTCTCAAGAGCAGGAGCTTGAGGAAGGCTAATTCCTCAAGGCCCATGTATTTTGAAGCATATG
This sequence comes from Petrocephalus schoutedeni, assembly GCA_026780765.1. Lineage (NCBI taxonomy): Eukaryota > Metazoa > Chordata > Actinopteri > Osteoglossiformes > Mormyridae > Petrocephalus > Petrocephalus schoutedeni. The sequence continues at coordinate 34,780,019 of JAODKL010000001.1, read as the reverse complement.
ATGTGTTTTCATCTATATATTTCAGGTTTTTATTATGAGATTTCTTTCACTGAAATAAAACAAACTGTGCTAGACATTTGCAGTTATTTATCCAAACTAGCTTGCAGGTGTTGTCCAGAGTGGTGTTTAGTGAAGCCGTTCTAGGTATGAGTTAAATACTGCGGTTGGAGCCTTAGCAGGCCTCTTCTTATCCCATCTAAACCACCCTATCAGCTTCCTCAAATGGTCAAGAAAAGAAATCAGAAAAAACTTTAACTGAAATAGTTTTGTTGCAGTTGCTCAACAACAAGTTAGGGGAGAAGAGGGGAAAGCAAAAACAACTGAATAATTAAAAATGGTAAAAACAATAAACCAAGAAGTATAGTGGTTTACCCAAAGTGCAGTACAGTTGCCAAAAATAACTTAAAAATATACAGGTGCATTATGCACAGAATTAAGGTAAAGAAGACCTTAATGATAACGAAACCACATCATGTGTGCTAATAAATGTGCTTATAAATGATAATATCAACTTGACTTGATAAGTGGGCACTGTGAGTTAGGATCCTGGTGCCCAGGATCAGAAGGTTGCCGTGGCTGGCAAAGTGATGCCACCAATGGGCCCTTGACCAAGGGCCTTAGCCCCGATTGCTCCAGGGAGTAGCTGCCCCTGCTTTCTTTGGACAAAAGCATTTACAGTACAGTACAGTACAAGTAAGTAAGTGTAAATGAGTACCAATTCTACTCCATTGAAGAAGTTAAAGCCCCAATGCATTTAGTATTTAAAGGGGAGGTCTAAACAGCGCTTAGTATTTAAAGGCCCGGTCATACCACTTGCAAAAATGAATCAGTCAGGCCACAGTGCTCACTGACTATTACACGTTATACATGGTTGATTCTGAGATCGATTTCTCAGTGAGAACAAAGAATATATTTCTACTATAAACTACATTTTCATCCTAGAATTACTTGCAACTTTATAGCGTAATTTGTCTGATGTTGAGAGGACACAGCTTTCGATCAAGATTTTCTGTACTGGAAAGAGTGTATGTTTTAATTAAACCATCTTGGGCTGATGGAATAGTGTTCTCTTGTGATTAAGAGAACTGTACCACTAGAAGATGTTTGTTTCTTGGTAAGTATGTGAGTGCTTTAATTTATTATACTCCAATAAAAAAAAATATATTTTGAGCCTACCATACTTAAAGCAATTATTTGAAAACTGATTTGTTTTGTTTTTAATTTATGCATTTTGTAAATTTAACGTCTCCACAATCAGCACCTCTTGGAAAACCTGCCGGCTGTCTTCATTGTAGTTTACAGAGCTTGTTCGCACACAGATTCCAGCCATAAAAGTTATTTTATCTGATCTTTCAAAAGCAAAACACACATGTGATTCTTCTTTTTGATTATGTACTCTTGAGAACCACACGCCTCTCACAGATAGTGAGTACTGTAAGCACCATCTACACATATCATTTGTAAGTGAATGCAGACAACAGCCATCATTACTCCTGCTCCTATTTTCATAGTCCAGTGTGTCCTTTTCTTATCTGCTAATAAATTCCAGGCACCTCATGAAGGTCAGGGTTCAGCTTTATCTTCCTTTCACTGGCCCAAGCCTGATTCTGTGCAATCTAATGATGCAGACTTTGACCTTTGTTGCTAATGTGCTGACCCAGATGAGCAACTACTAAGCAATGCTAAAACCTCACACTTGCAGTATCTTATTTAGCAAAAGTTGAGTTAAAAAATCCCTGGAAGTATGTGTGGCTCCAGTGCTGAAGGAATCGCATGCTTTTTGTTGCTTAGGGTTTATACTGTAAAAGGGGATCTAGTTTAATCTCCAGACCATGACATCAGGAAATTGGGTGCCTTGGTAACCAAACTAAAATATGGGTTCTCTATGCTCTTTCCAGATATTGGAGGCCGAGGAAGGTAGAGGTTCTCATTGTCAGTTTGCATGTGAGGATTTTCTTTCTGACCCTTCAAATAAAAATGTACTACATTGTCACATGCAGAGGTGCTGCAGCAGACATGAGTGGAATCTGGGGGGCTGATTTTCTTCCTAAAACCTAGAGATGACCCATCTTAATTTTTATGGTACATATGAGGGTTTGCATCTTCTTACCTAGCACAATGTCAGTGTCTTTCATTATACCATACCAGAAACCCACAATGCCTTTGTAATTATATAGTACATGAAAGCTTGATGTTCCTCTGTATTGGTGGGTGAGGTAGTGCATCAGGGTACAATAACACCCTTGTCAAGCATAAACGTGGGCAGATGAATATAAAATAAATAATAAATCATGTCTATATGATTCTATATGTTGTAATACCCACTGCTGAACTAGGGCTTGGATTGCAGTTAAAAGCAGATTTCTGAGTTGTGTGCTAACTGAAAACTGACTAAAAGGATATATCAGACCAAACTTTGTAAACCCATCAATGAAGGCCAGAATATAGGACAAGTTCACAAATCTGTATGCAACTTTTCCATTTGTTACCTGTAGTTAATACTTACAGAATTATTACCAATTCTGTTCCTATTGTGCTCTTTGCATATTTGCTCTGACCTCTTGGATTAAAATCTCCTGTTGTCTTTTTACCTCAGAAGTATCTTGGTCACTCATAGTTACTTGTGGATGAGAAATTCCAAGAAGCTTTTGCTCTTTCTGTAGCTGCAATCCCACTGCTATCCTACCGCACAAAATAATTGCAAAAATAAAACCCTGCTAGCCATTGATCCCAAACATATAGGAGATAATCATCACCTTCAGAGTCCTGTGGGGGTGGTCTTGAGATGGCAGAGAGGTGTCAGCTGTCAGCTTGAGATGGTAGGCAGGTGTCTGGTGTTACTGTCGGCACGGAATGCAGTAAGTATGAGGTAAATTCGGGTTCCTCTGTCAATCTCATTCCAGACAGGCTAGTATACCCCATAACGTGAATATTTTTGATGTGTATGCTGGCAATCTGCAGTGACTCTCAGTAGGAACATCTCCACTCATCTGTCACAGTAATCTCCCATGATGATTTATGGCCTTTCTTTTAGGAAAAGATACCTAATGTTTATTTTCAGCATGATGACTGGATTGGATAGGAGGAATCCTGACAGTTTTTATATAGGTAGCTTACATTTTTGGCAGATTAAGCTAATTCTTGCAACACTTCCACACATCCTGTCCAACCAGACTGATAAGCAATGTCCATTGGTCTTAACAACACCATCAAGTCATCATCCTGACTAGATGCCTCCTCAAAGGATTACCATGAGCATACCTATGGCATTCATTTCTAATTCTAGACGGAATGGCTAGCAGCATGTGGATGTGGTCAGGACTGGGTTTCTCTGCTTTAGCTGCTAACTGTGCTACCTTGGCCCAGTCTACTTGAAACTTAGTACATAGCTTTCGTTTGATTGCTAGGACATCCACTGTTGGTATCCCTGTAGACAGGGGTGTAGCACCAAATTCTGGGCCCTATTCACAAGCAGTGGCCATGGGCCCCCGTAAGCTCGAGGTTCACAACTACCTACAACCTCAGGGGCCCTCCCCCCACTTGGGGCCCTGGTAATTTAGTCCCACTTTTCACCCAACTATGACGTCCCTGCCTGTAGAACATTGCGAGTCTCTGGCACCATATTATACACTTTATAGGGTGCACTCAGTAGTATAAACCCAGAAAAGTATGCTCGGTATTAGTGGTGTGGTGCGAATAGCAGAAAGCCATGAGCGCTGCGTAGAGGTGTACAAACATACACAGTCAAACGCATGCACATTTAACAATCGACAATCAGGACGGAACACAAGTGGACTAAATAAGGATGACATCACGGACGGAACACGGGCCAGCTGGGAACAATCAGGACATACGCACGCGGGGAACAAGGGGCGTGGCACATAAGGAACACATGGACAGACCGAGACAACCGGTATGGGTTTTATCCATTATAACCGACACGTTTTATGAGATTATTCATGGTTAGCAGCGACATGTCTTGTTGATTATAACCGTATATTTAGCTTGAAAGCGGCATGGTTTATTGGGTATAACATATATAAAATTCGTATACGAATTATGTATTGAGCTCCATAGCAAAATGTTTGCTGAGCCGGCATGAACAGAATAATTATTACCTTGAGAAATGTACTGTAACGGTTCTCTTGAGGAAGAGAGCCGCTAATGACACTCGCACATAAGTTATGCTTTTGAACCAGTAAAACAACTAGCCAGGTTTTATTGTTAGTTATTACCAGCCTTTAAAAAGGCTAACCTGTTACCAGTGCGCCCCCTAAAGGCTAGGAGACACACAAGCATAAACCTGCGAGCAAGCGTGACGATGGATGCCAGACCCACCGAGTTACACTTTGCCATACCAGTTGCATCCATGGTGAGTCTGGACATCCATAATCAGCTCGCTCCTACAATGCACCTCCCACAACAGCCGATTACACAGAACCGAACGGAACCATTACAGTACAATGTCGGGAATTTTACTTTACCGATATGCATTTAACTGCAGGGCTAGTTAGATAACACGCAATTTACATTTTCAGGCGCATGC
>JAODKL010000001.1:34717184-34741001 GCA_026780765.1 Petrocephalus schoutedeni | reverse complement strand
GGGGCAGACGCTAGGATTCACACGAGGGCAGCGAGGGGCGTGGCACACAGGAGGACCGGACGGGAGGCCGTGACACTTATGCTGTGGTCATCATTTTCTTTGTGATGGTGGTTAACGTGACTATTAGCAAATGCTTAAAAGTGAACAAGTTAATGTAAGTAATTCCTCTCTGTCTACTTTTTGTATTATTTTGACACCATCTTAGTCTTATGCTTGACCCAAGCTGAACCTACTTTCAGGGCACTTCATATACAGCACTAACTATGATATAAAACTTTTTTCATTCCAGCAGTTTAACATTAGGGCTGAACGATTTATCGATTTCAAATCAAAATCACGATTTTAAACAATGCAATTAGCAAATTGCAAAGGCTGCGATTTAGGATATGCATTATATAGCACGTCTGACCAAGTTTAAAAAACTGTTGTGAGAATTGTTTGGTAAAACTCCTTGTGTGAGTCAGTCTCACCAATCAGAAGTGCCGTGCTCCTCACGCGCCAATCTTGCTCACCAATCAGAAGTGGCCCATTGTGACTGCGTATACGCCCACGAAGAAGAGACACGTGAAACCCAAGGAAAACGTTACATTCGCAGTGCAAGAAATATCGGTTCCGCTGCTAAGCCATAAGTGAATTACCTACTGTACCTATTTAATGGTCAGTGATTGTTCACAGAAAGGTCCTAATATTAGGGGTCCAAGCAACGTTGGATGCAAGATCCGTTTTTATTACTGGAATTGTTTTATTTTCCATTACTTTATTTAACTTAACACATTACTTTACTTTACATTACTTTATTTAACTTTTGTGATAGTAGTTTTATGCGTCATTCTTTTCTGCTAATTTGACCCTTGCGTACATGGGACTTTCCGGAAGCACTTTACTAAGGGTAAAAAAGCGGTCAAGCGCTGTTTGCAAACGCGACTTTTAAAATATGCATGTAAAAATACATTCACTTTAATATGTTTGGGTTGCTAGAGAATTGTTCTATGGTTTATTAGGTGTACGTTCTGTATCATTTTTGTTTCAATAAATACATTTTGGATTCAGTTCAGTTCATATATTTCCATTCTTATCTTTGGATTCATGTATAGTGCAGTTCAGATTTCAATGTACGGTCTTTATTTTTGTATACAGTCAATGGGGGACTAGTCCATTGTTCTTACAGTTTCAGTCTGGTAAAGAAGGGTTTCTTTCTCGATCCCACAAGCGCCACTGTGAGCCTGTCTGCTGCATAGAGCTGACTGGAGGACCTGTGCGTCTGTCAGACCCCGACACAAAGCCCCGCCCAGCTCTGCACTCAACAGTTTTCTCGTTTCATATACTGATGTAATCACAGCGATTTTAGTATTCACTTAACACCCCAGCTTGTAAAGATCTAGATGGATATTTCATTTTATTCTTTATTTTATTTCACTTGTTTAATTCTATTTTTCAGTTTTATTTTTCAATACTTGGTGAATTGATTTTTTTATTCTTTGTAACTTGGCAACTTAAGCTTTTTAGTTTTGTTAATATCGGCAATAGTGAGAAGTGTTATTTTTGGGTTTGAATATATTTGATTATAGGCCATCCAATTAAGGTAAATGTCATGTTTTTTGTTGTTATAATCTGATGAGGAATATTTTATTTTATTTTTTGTTGTTTTATTTTTCAGTTTCCCCCCAGAGGAATTGCCACCTTATCATGGTCAGGGGGTTTGCGTGCCTCAGTGACCCTAAACGCTACACCAGCAGCAGCTTAGCCTTCAGGTGGGACACCCAAGTTGGACAGGTCTTAGGGTAGAGGCCTGACAAAGTGCAATCCAATTACATGACAAAAACAGTTATCCAGAGCACCCCCACCACCACCCCACCCCTTTCCCACCTCCGTCGCCACCATGTGCCCCCTTCACATTTCCGTCTGCCCCCTCATATATGCCTGTCAAGAACCGGCCTTGTAGTGAATACTGAGTTTAAAAGTCACAATCACAATACCTGTCAGACAAATCGCAATTCGATATTTTCTAAAAATCGTTCAGCCCTAATGTACATACTAAGATACTTAATAAAATGGGGAACCTGTGCATTTGCAGATATAATATTTTTTTCCCCAAACTGACTTACGTGTGATCAAAGAAGAGTAAAAACACAACATAACTATAATTATACAAGAATAACTCATCCGTTTGCTCCATGTGACCTCTGGGGGAACCTGCATTGAGATAGGTCTTCATGCATATCCATGGAACACAGTTCTGCATATCTTAAGTTCTGCTCGCATAAGTTCTATAGAGAAAAAATCATTCACAAAGCTACAAACCTGCTCTCCCTTCTTTAAAATCACACTGTAGATGACCCCTGGCCTGAAAGGCATGAAATTCCCAGAAAAGGATTCCCTGTCCTACTAACAAAATGAGTTTGAATTATGACAAGGAGCTCTTCTAACAAGCCCTTTCATTAATCAAATCCTCAAGCGCAATTCTAATTAAAACAGGCATTTTTAAATGTGGAACAATGGTGCAGATGGGTATTGAATTCCTGATAACTATCACTGTTTCATCATTAGCGGGGTTTTTAATTAAGTGCATATTTTCAATGCGTTCATTACTTTAAAATATTTATTTATTTAAAAATTTAAATTTGTCGAGGAAATTTAAAAGAATTGTGGTTAAAAACTTGCATATGAAAGAAATGTGTGGAACTGGTGTTAAGCAAGCGCCCCGATCCACAGAAATCAGTATACTGTAGTCATCCTAAGCAACTCCGCGTCTGAGATAGCGCTGAACCATATAACAATCTGTGTTATCTCTCGCTAGCTGCGGGTTTCATTGGCTGCTGCCTGTTTAAAACGTATATTAAATACCGCCACGTTTTAGTCCTTGATCTGTCAGGGACTGCAGCTTACCTGAAGACTCACAGGCTGAAGGATGAAATTCCCGCATTTAAAAGGACGTAATGTATCTTTTTGTGTGTCGATGTCAGTGTGTGCAGGCGTTGCGGCGAAGCGTTGTGAGAAGTGCTGCTTTTAATGACAGGGGGGGGGGCAGAACCTGCTTTTTCAAAGAGGGGAAGGTGAAGCAGTTTTACTGACCTGCCTTCAGGCCCCTTTTCAAACGAGTGCATCTCAGACGCCTCGGGCTGCATTCAGTCTCAAGTGCAGAAAAAAATCAGACGCAAAAGTCTAGCTAGCAGAGCAGGGTTTCCCTGCGAAGTGATGGAGGGAGCGATATATCACTGCCAGCCTGAAAACAAGGCGTGCTTTTACAGTAAACTGTCCATACATCCTGATACGCATCCTCAGCCCTGCATGGTAAAAATCCAGCAATGAGCTTTTTAAGAGCCAACAGAGAACCGATGGCAGCCAATGAATTATATTAGTGTAAAACTGGTGGACGCAATTTCCTGCTTCAGCGACCAGGGTCACAGAGGAACAACAAGCATCCTGTTTATTCCATACGTGTGCATAATAAATGCCATGCTCCTCAGTGGGCATTTATGCAGCACTTTTCATTAGCAATGAATATGGAAATTAATGGAAAGAAGAATGGCATCATGGTGTTCTACATCACTGGCTAAAAAGGGATCAGCTTGCTCTCAGTACGATGTTCTGATCCCTTTCCAGAGTACGACTGTTTGTGGGAAAGGTATACTTTTTTTTGGAATTCTGAAGTGTTAACGGGAAGTTTATGTAGATGAGCTGAATTCAGGGTAAACGCAATCAGAGCAGGAAAAGTTACAAAATACAAGATCAGGGACATTGAGAGTGGGAGGCAACCACTAATGGACACAGATTTTCCTTGCACATCTTATTACTGGTGCCCAAATAAAAAAATATTTTGAATTTTTATTAATTATTTTCACTCAGTTCTGGATGTCAATTCATAATAGCATTATGCATGCAAGACACTTTAAGCAAGATTGCTCGGGAAAAACTGCTAAAGCGGGAACAGAAGATTAGGGCTCCTCTGAATGCATACAGAGTAGCTCACATAGCAGATGTACGCCAATGCATGATGGTATGGGAATTAAAGCCTGGCATCTGCACATCCGTGCAGTACGTATGATGAAGGAGGCCGCTGCAGATTGTGCACGGCCGTGAAGATTATAAAACTGCTGCCACACCAGAGCCAATTCATGAAGCCAGCAGAGGTGTTAATTTCAGGTCCAGAAAGTAAAAATTCAAACCAGGATGTTGTTTCAACCAACCAGTTGAGCATGAAGAGTCACAGTCATAGAGTGCTCAAGTAGCTGGTTGAAACAAAATCTCGGTCTGGATTTTTACTTTTTGGACCTGAAATTGATACCTCTGGAAGCCAGTAATCCAGAGATGTCAGACACCATGGGGGATTGTCAGAGATACAGGCTAAATTGTTAATTTGACTTTTGGATAAATTGTTAATTGGACTAGCAATTTTTCAGGGAGAGGTGCCCAGGTACAGACCCAGGACACATTGAAGAGATTATATCTCCCGGCTGGCCAGGGGTTGGTGCCTGGATAACACCAATGAGCCCATGTGACCCTCCACCAGTGATGACATCATATTTTGGAATCCAGGGTAACGTGTGATTGGCTCCCACAGCTGGGGTCAGACAGCTCAGCAGATATCAATGTCCTGAGTCATGCTGGCTGTACAGGTTCAGGTCCCAGTCTGTGTTATTCCACTTATATAAATAATTTTGTACTGAGTCCCGTTTGCTGATTTCCTGACCCTGTTTGGCTTCATATCTTCACCCTTGGCGATTACCAGTGTAACCTGAGTTCTTCTTAGCCACCTCAGACAAGCACCTTAAAATCAGCACCCTTACTACTGTCACATCGTCTTAGGTGCTCATGCGACTGACAGGCAGAGCACCCCACCATTGGGGAGTGTGCAATTCAGGACCATCCCCGCGGCGCACTGAGTTCACAATCTCCATAATATAGTGATAATATACCTATAGTTCTAAAATAGATCTAGTTTACTAATTACATTTATGCTGTGGGGTGCCATTATGGGTTTAGTTTACTAATTTATTTATGCTGTGGTCATCATTTTATTTGTGATGGTGGTTAACGTGATTATTAGCAAATGTTTAAAAGTGAACACGTGAATGTAAGTAATTCCTCTCTGTCTGTTTTTTGTATTATTTTGACACCATCTTAATCTTATGCTTGGCCCAGACTGAACCTACAGTCAGGCCATTTCATATACAGCACTATTATTTCATTCCAACAGTTTAACATGTACATATTAATATACTTAATAAAACGGAGAACCTGTGCATTTGCAAATATTACAATTTTATCCCCCAAACAGACTTACCTGTGATCAAAGAAGAGTAAGAACACAACGTAACTAAATTATACAAGAAAAACTCATCCGTTTGCTCCATGTGACCTCTGGGGGAACCTGCATCAAGACAGGTCTTCGTGCATATCCATTGATATGCATGCCAATGAGCCTGTGTGACCCTGCACCATGATGACATCATATTTTGGAATCCAGGGTAATGTTTGATTGGCTCCCACAGCTGGGGTCAGACAGTTCAGCAGACCAATCCCCTGTGTCGTGCTTGTTGCAGAGGTTCAGGTCCCAGTCTGTGCCATTCCACTTACATAAATCATAAAAAATGGAACCCATATTTGATCACACCACCTACATATGTTACTTTAAATGTCACTATGTGAAAAATTCAAAGGAATGTAACACCATTCCTCTGAATAATGGGTGTTTTTGGACTGCAAAGCACTGCATTACCTATTCATAACACATTTTAAGCATTATGAAATTAATGTCATATCCTTTTACGCCATAAAAAAATGTACATTTTTGGAATCAGTTTGAATTAACCAGTGCACCTGGAAGACATTTACGTGCCTATTTAACTAGAACACCACCCACCGTCCTACACCAACACCATCTTTTTTGAGGATGTTCATGACTTTATATATCTGTTTTACAGAAGAAAAATTTGGCTTACCTTCATATTGCTGAAGCTATTCTGACCTGTTGTTAAGCATCTGTAGATTTTAGTAAAATATTAAAATCAGAACCTCTGTGTGGCCCATCATGCGGGATAGAAGGAGACTATTATCCTAACCTAAGAGCTCAATAATAAGCAGACTGTACAGAATAGTATTTGATTGTTTATGGATAATACATTAATAGTAAATGATAAATGGCAGCTGGTGGCATCTAACAAAAATCTCACAGGCTAATGTACTGTTAATACCCTTGCATAGATTTTGATTGTCACGGCCTCCCGTCCGGTACTCCTGTGTGCCACGCCCCTCGCTGCTCTCGTGTGAATCCTGGCGTCTGCCCCAGCCCTGTCTTGTTATGTGATCAGTAGTATTGTATATTAGTCCGCGTTCAAGTCTGTTTCCCAAGTCCAGTCATTAAAGTTACAAGTGTTTCCCTGCATGTTCTGCTTTGGAGTTTTTCCTGTTCGCTCGTTACCCGAAGTACGTAATGTTGATGGTTCTTTTTTTCCTTTAAAACGGCATGGGGATTAATATGTATAATGAGGGAAGGGAGTTCTATGAGTAAATGCTGATTTTAATTACATGGACAGGAAAGGACATAATTAGAAATATTATCATACTACATATTTTGGAGGAAGATTTAATGAGATGTGGAACAGAATCTGTCAAGCAGATTACCACTGAACCTAAAAGCGATGAGTCACCAGGCCTGCAAGGGTCATGTTCGCCATGTCACTTTTGTTCATTTCATGTCACTAAAATAGTCTTCATGCCATTAAAGCTAATTAAAATTCTAAATGTTGCTTGTTATGCTATCCCACAATGCACTTTGGCAGACACCCGACAGCAGCTGTAAACAAGCCATGAGGGCGGTCAACCTCGAGTCAGGTCAAACGTGTCTAAATATGCAGGACAGCATATTTAACCCCATGCAGCTATGTGGGATACCACCTGCCCCCTATCCTAAAAAGAATCCAGGCTGGCCAGCACATGTCTGAAGTGATATTTCCAGTTCATTACTGTATGCTTCCCACCAGGGAGTGAATACCTGTAAGGAACATGACTCTGAAGGTCAACAGCTGGTGCTGCAGCGTTTAATCAGAGGTCCTGCCTCTGCTTCTCCACCGTGAGCCACGTTAGCACATCGTCAGAAGGTGTTATAGGGCCCCGCCCTCGGTCTGGCCTGAGATAAACACCACTGTAGACTGACCTTTTAGCTACTCGCATTCAGCTCACTATGAAAAGCCAGGTGTTTCTGCTGTGTAATTATATGGGTGTTATTGAGGCTGATTGTAAGTGTTATGGGCTGCCGAGTCTATTTTAAGCTGTTTTGCAGTCTTTTGTTAATCCTCTATTGACTTTAGTGATACTGCCATAATTCGCGCTTGTGGGAGGTAAACAAATTTTAACAAGGGAAGTGCACCCTACTGAGTTTTCCCCACAAATTTGTGTAGTTGAATTCTTTCAATGTTAGGTCATAGCCAGTGTTATACCGAATGTTTCGTACATGCCATATGGGAGAGTTAATTCTGTCCATCTCTGGAAAAATTTCTGTTTTTTCACCATGTGGTTTTTAATTTGTTCATCCTCATACGGGAAAAAAACTCCCAATATCATTTACATGGACAGTAATAGAAGATGTAAGGTGCCCTTCAAAAGCATGATAACCTAAAAGTTGGAAAGGTTCATTTGCACAATAGCAAACGCTGTGTTTTTATTTACTTAAATGCATAATTCTGCATTTAAAAAACAGTAACTAATTTTCATCTAGCTGGCAGTTATTAAAAGAACATTTATGAAACAAATTTAAAAGACGAATATATCCAAGCATCAACATTTAAGTTCCTCTTGAAATCAATTTTTGAAGCGCACTTGTGATTGAAAGTTTGCTATTTCAAATCTCCAGCCAACAAGGTACCGCTCCCAAGCACTGCCCCCCGAGTGCTGAATTAGCTGCCCACTGCTATGTCACAATGTCACATGTTGGTTAAATGCAGAGGACACATCTCGTTGTTGTGCACTGTGCGCGGTTTGTCAACAGTGACAATTAATCACTTCCTCTTTTTTCTTTCAAGCCATAACTTGTTTCTACAAACAGTTATTCTGAAGTCAAATTAAAGCCCATTTTTGAATAATTGAACTGTTACATTCATTAAATAGATTTTAATATTTGTTTTATAATCACTCCTTCAACGAAAACGATTTCAACATTATCATAGCTTGTCCATCCTGGGTACACACTGGAGGGACAGTAGTATATCGCTCTCTGTCTCAGATAGTTTTGGAACCCCATCCTGACACCCACCTCCTACATGCAGCTGCACCTCTTCTCTGTCTATAAGATTTTGAATTCCCTGCCCCAGTCTGCGTTTTGATACGTGCACTTAAAGGGAGAAGTCTTAACTCATGTATATTTATGTTCTAAAGTGCCTGATGATAAAGTCTGTAATCTCAAAGGCTAGGGCAGAGCCCATTTAAATTGGGCATAAAAGAATATTTAAAGAGCTCAGTTAAGAATATTACAAGTTCATACTTAATCGTAATCAGCAGTGTTCATCTACTTTCTCATTACAATCTAATGATTCATAATTAGGAGGACGGATAAATTGTGGTTTAAAAATCTCTTGGTATTAATACTGGGGAGGGTAGAATGGGGAAGCATGTGGCTGTCTTCGTTCTTTGGGTCCAGGGGGATCAGCATTCATCCAGCAGATAGCTAAGGACTGAACATAGCAATTACTTTTTCTTTTAATACCTTTCTTGAGTCTACAAATAGACATCCAAGGATCCTGGAGACACAGAGAGAGAGAGGAAATGTCCTTAAATTAAAATGGTGGCTTGTCACCAATACTAATAAAACGTCAAATTAAGAAAAGCATTTCTGCACCCTTGCTTGTTCTGCCATATATCGAGGGGAGCGTTTTCTTGTTGGCTTGTTGAGGCTCTGACATATCAGATGTCAGGCAGCTTTCAGCAACACAAGCTAAACCTGCCAAGGACCATATCCCCCATCTCAATGCTGTTAGACAACACCGTAAATATCAGCATGGATCTCCAGTGCACGCAAGCTGTGAACACAAACGAACAGGGGAGCATTTCTATTTGGACCCCTGGAAGAAAAATGGCTGATAAAACAGATGCTGGTTAATGGGGGTGGAGGGTGGGGGGGGCATATATTAAACTATCAGGACCTCTAAGAATCAGGTCATAACAGAAGCAGATGGAAGTGTTTGCTGTGGAGTACACAGTGGGAGAGAGCTTCTAAAATGCTCTGAAAGAAGAAGGCACCATGGCAACTACAGAAAGTGACCCAGTGAAGAGACATGCTACCACAGGCAAAGGGACGTCCCCAAAGGTCAGCAGTCCCCGAGAGGGGCCACAAAAGGCAGGGAAAGACATTTTTAGCATTTCATCCTGGCTTGTGCCCTGAGCTGCCTGGGATAGGCTCCAATGCCCTCTGCAATCCCATCCTGGATAAGCATTCAGAGGACGGAAGGATGGATGGATCCCAATCCAAATATACAGCCCGTGAAGAAAACATTTTTTTTATGGATATACATTTATTTATATCTTTAATTAAGACTTTATAGAACTATATTTGTCCAACTATAATTATAAAATATAAAATATTGGCTGCTGGGAATAGTGTATTTTTATTATGTTAATTACCTACTCATCTAACTGAAGCATTACTTTAATGTATTCATTAGGTCAACTAACTACAATATAGGTTTATATTTAAATCTGGCTAGGACTTTATCACTGGTGTCATGCGTATTTTAATCATGTTGCCGCAAAGAAAAAAAAAAAAAACAGGAATAGCTTTTAAAACTGGGTTTTCATTCCAGTTGAATTTAACCTACGAATTGGTGACAAAAATCAGACATCATTGTTGATTGCATTGCGCCTCAATCTTACAAACAGAGTCCAGACTCCAAATGATTGTCTGAAGATTGTCTGGCTCCCATGACCTAGTTTTTCATCTCATTAATGAAGGGTGCAGGACCCATTGGGAAAACATTGTCCAACAGCCTATCGGTTCTTGAGGAGTACTCTCCAGGTTTAAATATCAGGTCAGGATAGCTTCAGTGGTATGAAGGTAAGCCATCATGTGATAAAATCAGTGTTGATTAGCCTGTAATATGCATAATAATGAACTGCACTGGAAAGTCCTGATCTTCGAACCTGTCGAAGAAATTGTGCTCTATGCAAGCTTGAATAACCATTAAATAAAGGTTATTTATGGACACTTAAAAAAAACAAAACTGATTATATTTTTACTTGCCTGTTGGCAAGATGTATGCAAAAACAAGACATTTATATTTGTATCTGATTAGATGCATCTCACTTACAGATCTCATTTAAATAATAATAGCTGATGTGCTGTGCCTTGTTATAAAACTGCACAAATGATGTAAATACACAGTAGACCTGAAATCAAGACCAACTTGAGATCAATTTGATGCTGCTTAATAACTAGAAAGCCATATGACAGATTCAGGTTAAGAATACAGTTAAGAATACTCCAGAGAGAGACTGATAATCCAGCACACATTTCACTGTGCAGCATGCTGAAGATGGCTCCACGTATGTGCATCGGATGCCCCTCTAATCTATGTAAAGCTATGCCGTAGATCAAGGACATTTTTTGTTCAATCAGAATGACATTACAAAACGCAGAGGCCTTTTTCTGTACCTTTGGATGTGATTCAGAGGTTGCCGCACAATTCAGACCAAGGCAATTTAAAGTGCTTTCCAAAGATATAAATAATAAAAACATTAAACTCACATTTAAAAGATAAGGAAAAAACATATAATAAAAAAATTTAAGTGGGTGGGAGGGGCATTCTGTTTGCTCAGAAGCCAGCCCTCCTCCTGAGCTGCGTCGGCCATTGGAAACAGAACCCGCCTGGCAAGCGAGAGAGGTAGCATTAGGCCCAGGGACAATGGGATCGCTCTTTTGTAGCTGATAGCGACGCTCGTCAGCTTCTTGAAAAGGAGCCCGAGCTGTTGTAAAGCACTCAGCCGCCAGCAGTTTTATCAGCATGTCTCCTAATTCCATCCTTTTCCAGGCATCTGGCTCCCGAGCCGCCTGCCTAATGTGTCTGACAACGTTCAGGGCTCTCAAAGCCCCCTTCAGCCCATTGGGTGTCTTCAGTCTTACCATATCCATTCACTCTGATGAATGTGTCAGCACAGAGGATTCTCACTCTTCGTAATACAACAAATCCAATTTCACGTCCATGTTAGTTTATTGTAAAAATAGATGCTGTCACATGAAGGCAAATGAACGGCAGGTGGAGGTGCAACGTTAAGGACCTGGCCATCACATCTCATGTGGACTCTGTATAAGCAGTTTAATGAAAGGGTTCACTTTTACTGTATTACTATACTAGTCAAATGATGTCTGTAGCAAACCATTTATGTCAGAAATAATTACTCTTTCTCTTGATTCTTGATTGGCGTTCCTCAGACGACCTCCTTTCGCCGCGCCAGTAGGAGGCTGTGAATTCATTCAGCCAAAACTATAGGTTCTAGTGACATTGTGATGAATGCTGCTGCTCAGAGTCTGCAAACTCTTTTGATTAATAATTCAGACACCATGAGTTGGCTGAGGGAAGGCTTCTGGTATTGCTGAGACTGTATGAAATGGGTTACAGTTAAAAGAGCCTTGCAACTGGTAACAGCAAAAGTGGAGTTACAACAGGTAGCTACAAGATGTGCTCCCCTCAAACATCACTTTCAGTCATCCATCCATCTGTCCTTCCATCTGTCCATCCATAAAAGTCAAAGTAAATTTTACTGTCATCTTGGCCATATACACATATACAGTGATATGAAACGACGTGGCAAATGTTGCATCGGCCGCCAAAGTGGAAGACAAATAGATGCATGATGGAATGCAATTATGTGTGCATTGTATGTAGATATGATCAGCAGGAGTTATAATATAAATATAATCAGTTTATAAAAAAATACAGGAAGCCTGAGAAAGTATGGAAGTACATGTAACATTGGTGTGTTTTGTGCACGTAGCAGTATATAAGACTGTAAAGACTAAAGACTGTGTAAAGTGCAAAAGTGCAA
Organism: Petrocephalus schoutedeni; assembly: GCA_026780765.1. Classification (NCBI taxonomy): domain Eukaryota; kingdom Metazoa; phylum Chordata; class Actinopteri; order Osteoglossiformes; family Mormyridae; genus Petrocephalus; species Petrocephalus schoutedeni. The sequence goes on along the minus strand of JAODKL010000001.1, from coordinate 34,728,968 downwards.
TTCAGAGGTGTGTGTGTGGGGGGGGGTGGGCAGGAGTGTGTTGAGGAGTCTGATGGCTTGTGGGCAAAAGCTCTGATGCACTCCGGCTGATGGCGATAGCGTCTGCCAGATGGGAGCAGTATGAGGAGTCTGTGTGAGGGTGTGAGGATTCGCGCACAACGCGGGAGGTCTCTCCAGATGCTCCCCACCCGCTTCCATCTTCTTATTTAAAGCACTTCAGTACAGATTTCAACCAAATAACCTTCATGGAGGCAGTGAACCTCAAACTCTACATTTTCAGAGGTGTGTTCAGAGAGCCAGACTTCATCCTGGGATCCGCAGGGGGTTTAAAGGAGGCATGTGTACAGCATGCCGTTGGAAGAAATCAGTCTGAAGGTGGGCAGGGGCAGGTTTGTTGTTTCTGCGGCCCTACTCAAAAAAGCATTTCTGGGCCTCTGGCTGTGTTTTGCCAAACAGGTAATTCCTAGCCAGCACTGTCAGTGGTGCCGCTCCTGTGGTTGCTGCAAGGTATGCATATTTGCACGGTGGGCTCCACTTTGCTCATGCTCGTGGCTGTGAGTATCATACCATGTACAAAATCCTCATCTATCAAGAGCAGAACACGGCATTTTGACTCACAAGCTAGTAAAGGTTAATCTTTCTGTGTTTTATTTATCAGGTGATAAGGCTCGACCACAAACCTACAAGGAAATGTGTCATCGTTCTGAGGAAAATCAAAATCTCTTATTTGCGTTGGACTAGATCTTACTTTGCTAGCCAATGGACCAGGTCATCACAGAGATGGCAATGATGGTTTCACTTACCATTGGGTAATGCAAGTAGATAGTCTCAGGGGCAGGGTGGATCAGTGTTAGCCTTAACACAGGAAGCACTGACAGGCACTGTGTTCTTATTCACCTCATTGTCTGTGTTTGTAAACGTGTCCTCATCAGGCGTTTCATTATATGTGGTGTAGAAACTAGTCTGCTTTGGCAAATATTCTTCTTGTTGTAACAGAACAGGGAAAAGCTGTGTTTCTTAATATCATAATTGTGTTTCTTTTATGCATTGATGCAAGTCAAAATTCATGAACGTCAGATTCCCTCTCCTCTCCCTCCATTTAACATACTCTAGCGTAACCTAGCCTAGCCTAGGCATTTGTTGCAAACACAGCTATAAAAAAATGACACCATTAAATATAATTCTCTGGTAAATGTCAGATATATAGAATAATATAATATAACATATAGTCAATGAAATTCATTATTTTCTTTTCGTTTAAAGCACTACATTAATTAGGATAGATGCTTTCATGGCACAATACACGAGAAACCTGCCTTGCCTAGCTACAGCAACTTGCACTCAACATACTTCAGACGATTTATGTAACTGCTGTTCGTAAATAATGTGTATAGTGGGGATTTTTTTTAATGTAACTCTGGATTCACGTAAGTCAAAAATACTTAAGTAGAGGTTTGCCTATATAAACATATTGTGTTAATATTGCAAAAACACACACTGTGTCACGCCCTGCCCGTCCGAACCTTCTGTGTGTCACGCCTTCTCATTAACCTTGTGTGTATTCCTGTGTTTCACCAGCTGAATCTCGTTTATGTCATCAGTCCTGTGTATTTTAGTCCGTGTTTCAGTATCTTTCCCCAGTCCGGTCATTGACGTTGTAAGGTCGTCTCGTGGTGTTCCCTGTTTGTCCGAAATAAATCCTCGTTCACGGTACCTTTTGAGTCCTGATCCTGCTTCCCGCTCCGCACCCGGCACCCGATCATGACACATTGGAGTTTTCGCATTTAATAATTTTGCTTAACGTGTTATTTAAGATGTTAAATATTTGAATGGTAATATTTTAAGATCATACATGTTCATTGTGGCTACTTGTAGTTCTGATGCGGTTACTGTGAGGTTTTACAATATTAGTCTTGAAAACACACAGTTTTTTTTTTTTTTTTTTTTTTGAGACCCAGAAGTATACAAGGCTTTGGATTCTCTCGTTGATGAAGGTGATGGCGAGCCAACCACAGAGCTTTACCTACTAAGGAGGACTGCCTGCACCTTTCCTTAACCTGACCCAATTGGTCTGGTAGCAGAGAGGGTGCAGCCAAAAAGATCTCTCATTTCCCAAAAGGAAAAATTAAAAAAAAAAACATTCCAGATAAGGATTCATTGAATGTGTGTCCTATTCAGTTGCTAAACTATTCTGTAAAACACATTATTTGAAGTTAATGGAGGCACTTGCTGCTCCAGGACACCCCAGTTCCTCCCTGTGAACTTTCTCACTGGTAAGTGGTGTTACACTATCTTTGATTTTTATTCTTTTCATGGTGCTGTTAGAATATGATTTCTCATGGTTGGAAATGACGTTAGTAACATTAGCTATTGAGTCAAGTTAGAAGATTGTAGCTAGCTCCCTGGTTAGCAGAACATGCTATACTATAGGGTCTCCTATATAAGTAATGCATTTTTATGTAGTGCCTTAAAGGGGTCTCCCAACCCCCTGGATCCCCACACAACTGTATGACTTGTATGGCGGTAAACACTACAGCTAAAGGTGGGCAGGGTGACTCAGGTGTGACTGTGCAATATTTTTCTACATTCTTTTATTTCTTTATTTATTTGTTCTGATAAATTATTTGCCCAAAAGAGCTTTTGCTTGAAGATGAAGTCGGTTCTCGAGAAAATCACTTTGAGTAAAAATTTGTCAAAGAGTAAAGAATCCTTAGACATCAACCTTTTGATAAATCCATTTCATTTTCATTTTCATGGAATCATCTCCTGTCCCCATTCTGTTACTTAGACTAATTTGCAAGCCTGGTAGAATGTTACAGCTTTACATTTGTATGAACATCAGGTGAAAATCTGATTTATTACAGCCGTAATAGAGGTAATGTTTTCCTTGGAGGATATTTCTTCTGACAATGTTCTACTCAGTCTCTGTTGAAAGAGGAAATTGCTGAAGTGGTTAGTGTGCTGCAGCTCTGGGTTTCCTGGGCAGTGGGGAGGGGTGGTTCTAGGGCTCTCAGACTCCAGCCCTTCTCAGGACATTTTTATGATAACTTAAAACAGATATGTTTTGCTATTTTTTCTTTGTTTTTTTAAAAGGGGCTGATTAACAAATTCACAATTACAGATCATGAATATTCACCATTTTTCAAATAAAATTCGTATTTCATTACTCTGTTCCTGTATTATAAAATGTTATATATTTTCTATGCAAATTTTACATTAGTTAACACCTTGTACTTGGTAGGGGGTCATTCAGAAAAGCCAGATCAGACGATTGTTTTTGAACAGCAGCGTGAATCCAGGCATTCATGGATCTCAGGCTTTATTCAGCTGTACATCAGCATTGCCTGTTGTCCCCACAAACAGACCTTTGCAGAATCTTATACAGAGATGAGCCAAAATCTTATGGCCACCTCCACGAGAAGTGAATAATATTGACAGTCTTGTAAAAATGGTGTGTGTCAAGGTCTGGAGTATATTAGATCTACCTATCTCAACGGTGAACAGGAATTATCATTTTCACTTTGACTGGCCTGTAGCTACGCAGCCCCATTTGTAACAGGGCACAATGTACCATGAGTCGTGACACATTACTCTAATGGTCATCACCAAAATTACGTGGCGTTATGTTGATCTGTATCCTCCGCTCACGTCCTACATCAAAGAGCGATTCTATTGGTGGTTCATCGTTTTTGCATCCTTAGAACACGCTTAGTACGTATTCCACAGCTAACTGTGAACACCCCCACACACCTTGTTGTTTCGGAGATGCTTAGGCCCAGTCATCTGATATTACCACTACCCATTTCTTTTGCACCTAACAACAACTATGAATACAAAAACCCACTGTTGGCTTACCAACCTATATATTCCAGACATTATTCATATCATGTAGAGGTTACAATGCTTTAGCTCATCTGTGTATATGCTGAGTGGTAGGCCCTGGATGTCCTCTGTCCTGTGCCCCATGCTTTCTGGGATTGGCTCCAGGATCACTATGACTTTATCCCGGAAATGAGACGTGAATGGATGCATGGATGCTTTAGGCGGCACCATGGGCCAACATCAAAATTTTTATCAAAATGCAATTTGCAACTGAAAAACATAGCCTATGTCAGTGTTTCCCAACCCGGTCTTCAGGGACCCGCAGACAGTCCATGGTTTTGCAGACAGTTTTAAACAAAAATGTGGACTGTCTGTGGGTCCCCGTGGACCCGGTAAAGAAACACTGGCCTATATAGCTTTTTTTTCCTGGTCATAACAGCTTTCGAGTGACGATCCTTGTGTGGCACTACACTATTACGCCCATCAGGACCTATCTGCACAGGCTGATGGACACTGTTACCCAAATATCATTTTCAACCATTAGATTTGGTAGGTGGACATTTGGAAAAGCCTGATCTGATAATAATGTTTTTGAACAGCAGTGCGAATCCAGGCGTTCAGGGATCTCAGGATTCCTGAATTATTACCTGCAGTCCCCTCAGACAGAGAAGCTTATGCCTGCTAAATGGTTTACTGTGATCACCCAGGACTTCCCCTGTCCTGTGGCTCCAGGTTGAAATGAATTGGTGGACGGATGCTTCATGTGGCACTACACTAATGGGCATGTTTTGATGTCTGTAACTTGCTGGGTTCAGCTGCACAGCCTGATAGATACTATTATCCTGCAATGGAAACCAGCACAGCACTGTCCCCCAAGTGGCCAAAACAGGGTGGTACAGGGATATGCTTGACGCTTATTTCAGGAATGAGCCTGCTGACAGTGCCTGCCTAGAGCTCAGAACAGTCATGTCAAACACGGCACGAGGCGTTTAATGACTATCTCCCTAACCAGTCTTACAAAGGGCACTACATGTAGAGAAGCCATTTCTAAATAGTGAAGCAGCTTAGCGCAATATAAGGTTCTGAGCCAGGAGTCACTTCCGGGCTAGGATGGCATCGTAGATCTTGCCGGTCCTCCGGGCCTGGATGTGGGCGAAGCCCGCGGCGGTGAGGAGAGCTGTGTACTCTGAGGGCTTCCTCTCTCTGCCCTCCGTCTGCACCAGCATGTTGAGGGAGTACAGCTGGGCAGTTAGCGGGCCGCTGTTGTCCTCATGCAGGAGCGTTTCCACCAGCAGCACCCCCCCACCTGGCCACAGAAGACAGCGGCGAGTGAGGAGCAGGTGTCCGGTGGCCATCTTGGGAGATTAGCCACGGTTCTCAGAAACCATTAGCCCTGCATGACTGATGCAGTCACCTGTGTGAATTGCGCCTGGTAGCTGATCTATTGGCATAATTAAGAATTTCTGGCAAAACCGGAAGGCCCCCAAGGGCCAGTGTGATTCCGCATTGTAAACAGATTCATGACACACATCGTGGTCTAAAATCTTTTTCTTCGATAAGTTTTGACATTTTACTGTTATCTACAGGTTATCACCTCGGCTCTATACCACATGCCGCCAGATCACATAAGGATGAAACCCTTTTAAACATGAACTGGGCCTCAGGCGTCTAAATCATAAAGGTCCTTTAAATGAAATTATGGATGGCACCACGACACAGAAGGAGGCACACAGCGGCCAGAACTTTGCTCCAGCTGTAGGGCCCCCGCCACCAATGACAAGGCTGAGTGAGCCTGATGCTTCCCATGAAAATATAAATAAATCAGCAGCATGCATCTGACAGCTCTTGCCAGCACACTTGTCAGTGGGGGCTGAAGCCAGCCCTCTAAAACTTATCGGGGGGGTTGATCGTCTTCCCTGAGACAGACTGGCCCAATGCTATTTCTCTTACAGCACTAGTGGCTCAAACTCTAGCAATCGCTGTCAATAAATGGCATGCTTATTAATTTAGACATCTTGCAGGGACCCGTGGGGGGCATGTGTGGCTCAATGAGTTAAAATTCTATGTCAGTGATCAAAAGGTTGCCGGTTCAAATACCAGAGTCAATAAAGTGATGTTGCCACTGGGCCCTTGAGGAAGGCCCTTAACCCTCATTTGCTCCAGGGATTTTCTGATTCTGCTTTCTCTCAAAGATAGGTAAATTTCATAATCCTCCTGGAAAGGTGACAGCACAGGAAACCTAATGCACGCTACAGAGCTGACTGATGTTTCCGGTCGACACATATTCAGTACAATCCAGGCATAAACAAGGAGTCTGCTCAGAGCAGCTAGGTTTGAGCTTAGGCAGAAGCCTGTGCAAACCGACCCTGGGAAAGATCTGCCAAGTTTGTCTCTGTCTGTGGTGCCAGTGCTGAGGCTCTGATTAATGACCCCCATGTCCGATTTAAATATGTAGCAGTGTGTGATTCATTGTTTACAACAGAACCAGAGAGATATTAAACCCTGCAATATCGCACTGCTATAAAATGGGAAGACGGAGGCAGGACACCAGCGCTGAAGAGAAGCGATACTCCTCCTCTGCTACTCTGGTTCTGCCATGCAGAAGGACCACAGTTCTGCTGCTGAGGCTGCAAGGTCAGAGCAATGTCAGGGCTCTTTGTTTACATGGTCACGGCCTGCCTCTGGGTGCAGTTTACACTGGGGTGCCTGGAGCTCATGCTTATTTAATACACAGCTTTTTAAAGGAGCTGCTCTGGGGCAACTTACGGAGCTGTCTTCTTTTTCTGTAAAGAGAGCAAGGTGGTTAAGGCCATTAATGTGCTACACAAGCAGGGCAGGCCATCGGGATTGAGGTTGAAGTTTCACCAGTAAGGATGAGCATGATTAACACCTACACTGCGCCCTTACTCGAGGGACCCTGAAGGCCAAAAATGGTGGCCAGACACATATAAACGGGTTTCCTTCCACAGGCAGATTTTCTTACCCTTTACAATAAAAGAGTAGGTCCAGAATCAGCTCATCTCATCTTAGATAAGGCATAGCCAATGATATATTTTAAGTTTGGCTTATATTTGACAGGGGAGGAGGCACTTCTGGGGGCCAATCAGCTTTCAGTCCTGCCCCTGTTAGAGAGCTAAGCTATTGATTTTAAATACCAGTATCTATTAGAAACATTTTAGGGGAGGGGAAGGGTAGCATATGTGGCTTGCAGCAAATTATGTTTCACTTCAGGGCCCAGGGGTGTGACGCATGGGTCACACACCAGCCTCGGGGCATCCAGCTGACATGGGGCGGAAATCACGGCCTCTGAGCCAAACTTTGACCAGGACAAGGGGATCATACCAGGTTTGCAGCGCTGGTAGACCTTAGTCAGCAGCTCCAAGCTCCGTGAATCCGTCCAGTCATGCAAAATCCTGGCTAGGATGTATAGGTCCGCCTCAGGCAGCGGGTCTTGGAAGAAGTCCCCTGCACAGACAGGAGTCAGGCTGAGCGCAGGACAGTGTTTGGCTAAATACAGCAGCTGTGCTGATGTGGTCCAGCATTTGTACAGCATTTTCAAAACCATCATGGAAAACAGTAGTGTCATACTAAGGCAAAACACAGTAAGTGCATATTTAATAAAAACTGATTAAATTGAGTAACTTTTACCTCTGTTTTTAGCTCTCTTTTATCTTAAAATAATTTTAGTTCAGCTACGCTTGGTTTTGAAGAAAGCAGTGTACATACATACAGGTGAGCAGTCGAAAAGCTCCGAAGCACTTTTTCTCTGTACAGGGTCAGTGTAGCTAATGTGCTTTGCCTTAGGGCAGTAAGGATCACTGCAGATTAAATATGTGGGTGGCCTCGTACCCCTAGTAGCGTTAGGGGTTCAGGTCCCACCCCTGGCTCTGTGTGGACTTTGCATACCTCCATCCCCCCATATTAGTGGTTAAGAGAGTCTTGCAGTACACATCCGCTGTACCTCATTGCTTTTTGCTACAGTGCTCATGTTCACAAAGGACACTTTCACAGTGTTTATGTGAGCAGCATAATCGGCGTGTGGCAGGCAAAGGGCCTCTCGGTGTCTGTAGTGACATGCGATGACAGGGGCGGAGAGCCCTATCCTTGTCACCTTCTATAAGCTGAGCCATGTGAAGGGGCAGGGGGGAGCGGCTGGGGTGGTGGGGTATGAATTATTTTGATGCTTTGAGCCTTCAAACCAAGTTAAGTGAGACCGATGCAGGCAGAAAGCAAAAATGCCGCGTGTTAAGACTCTGATAAACAGCAACCGCTTGCAGCAGGCGGCCTGTCACAGTGACAGCCTGACGCATCATTCCCACCCGGGGCCTGTGAAAACTCATAAATCTACGTCAGTGTTGGTCACGGGGGTAGGGGGGGAGCAGGGACCTTCGAGAAATGAGATCCTTTCGTCCTCCCGGGACATGAAATGTTCCTGGGACATTCGGACCACCTTGGGGAGGTCGAAGATGGTGACGCAGGAGCCAGGGTAAGCTCCCACACACCGCCGTGCCAGGGCTCCACTGCAGCCTGGGGGGGAAGTGGGGGAGGCATAGCAGACTGAACGTGAGGGGGGATCCCCACCGGCACTGGGGATCAACATGCAGACCCGGTCACAAGATCCATAGTACAGAACTCATTATTATGGGGATGCATGCAAGCAAAGGGCTCTCCTTGACGTGGGCCCACTGTAAAGGTGCTCAGTTTAGAACATTTGTTTGTTTGGACCTCTGATAGAACTATGGGACTGTAGTGAAGCTGACAATTTAGAGATGCCAATTAGTGTAACCTGAAGAAGGAGTACCCATAATAACCCTGCTCAGCACAGGGGTAACACGCAAACTCCACATACACAGGACGGAGATGGGATTCGAACCTCCAACCAAGGAGGCACCAATGTTGCCCACTGAAGTAGCATTGACCATATGGGCGTTAAACAGGACATGAGCCCATCCGGCCCACCTCTACAGTGGCCAAATTCAGGCTGACCCCGGGAATGGCAGGGAGGAGAAGCCCTGACAAGTCGTTTCACGGGAAGAGCTCAGCCGCCTGCTGGCAGTCCCCCTCAGCCCCGATTTCCTCGCTTCTGGCCTGTCAGCCACAGCCTAGAATGGGGGGGCATTCGGCCATCATCTTGGGTCTCACGGCTGTTGTCAACCCTGAAACCCCCCCTCCGCTGTCCACCTTATAATGAAACTTCACAACATGTGCCACTCCCAAATTGCCCTGTCTTTCCCGGGAAGTAAATAAGCACCTTGCTCAAGGGCACACTGTGGAATGTTTAGTTCATTAATGGCTACGCCACCTGCTGGAGAGAAATGGACTTCAGCACACAGGCTCTGGGGGAACATTCAGCAGGAAGCCTTTGTGTAAACAGGGAGTGAAAAGAGGGGCACTGTCTGCTAATTAGTAGGGATGGGTACCGGAAAGGCTGTAGTGAGAGGCCTATTTTAAAACCTTTTCTCACACCACAGTAACCCTAGATCTGCTGTGACTATGGCGAGATTATGAGATTTCAGTCTCCAGATGGAAGGCTAATGACAGACTGTCTGTCACCCCACACCATGACGCAAGGGGAGTGGGATGAGACCTGCCAGCGACCACAAAGCCCCATCAGGCCTTGCAGGCAGGGGTCTGGCTCGGCAGGGCAGGCTGCTTTCTGAGAGTGGTTCAGCACGATGACACAGCTCCATCAAGTGGACACATAAACTTCTTACACCTCAAATCTACAAGCGTTCTCTGCTTCCCATTACCCTCCAGTATGTAATTAATGAGGACTGGAGATACATTATGTTGAATCAGCCTTTACTGATTGAAGGCAGCTAAATGCTTAAATGAATGTTTTTTTAAGAACACAAGAACACATTATCATTTTCCCCTTTTCTGATTGGCTGATGTGCATGCTGGGACTTGTAGTCATGCACAGAGCTTGAGAGACTTTCCCTGACTTCCGGCAGGAATGCTTTAAATTCAGTTTCTAGATTGAATTTAGTCATTGATTAAAAAGATCAGTATTGATGGGATATGTTAAAGGTGCAATATGTGTATGGATTCAGGATAAACCAATACAGATGTAAGACCCATTCCTAATTCAAGATCGGAGAGGATTACTGTGTCATTGTTCACTTTAGGACATCAGAATGATGAGGTCATGCAGGCAGCACAAGAGTCTTGGGGACATCTGGTGCTGTGTACATGCATCGTCGGCCCCGTGGGACACTAATGAGACCTTATGCCCACCTCCCCCGAAGCACTTATCTCATTATGTTCGCTAGCCCAGCAGGGGCAGCCCAGGTTATGACAAGGGTACTCCTATTCATAGTGTGACTGTACATATTTATATGCTCTATGGTGGCCTGGCATCCCACTCAGGATGCCCTTCTGCAGGTGCTTCCTGGTTGGATGCAGTACAGGGTCACAGGGGTAAAAATACCAAATAAAAAGTAAAATAATCTTTCATCTATTTTAAATGAAAGAATGACTCAGAACCAGAAGAATTAGATAACATTGGTAACACAATTTGTTAACTCACTATAATTTTTCAGGTGTTTTTCAGCAATAAGTAGAAAACCAGTATGGCACACGAGCCACTGTGTCAGGCCATTTTCGACCCGATTTTCTTGTCCACTCCCTAGGACTGCTTATATTCAGCAGGACTTGCCAGGTCCATCAGACAGCAGCACTCATACTGACCATCACTCCTATGACGTCAGCCTCATTGCCCACACTTAGCCGGTCAACCACGTGGTGTCTTGGACCCGAGCTGCTCAAAAGATCAGTGGGACCAGTGTGGTCAACCAAGGCATCTGATAATGTTCTCCAGTGAACTGCTGGTAGCCCGAATCAGGAAATGACAGTTTAAACTGAAGTCACAGCCTGAGCTACTTACCCCCAAGGTCATATATGGTCTTGAATTTTGAAAGGTCAAAGGCCATGACTACATCGTCACCGCAGATATTCCAAATGGAGTTCATCATCTGCATAAAGCTGATCATCTCTTCATCTGACCTGAAATGCAGCATTTACATCATTGACATCAGCACCAATTACAAAGTCATTCCTTCTTTCATCACAACTACTATGCTGGTGGTCTTATTCAGACCCGACTAATTATTTGTGACTGCTGATTGATTACAGGGTCATGATGAGCCTGAAGCATCAGTCCATTGCAGGGCACATACAGTCAGAGATACCAGTTCACAGACTGCATGTTCCTGGACTAGGAGAAAGACTGGTGTAATCAGAGGAGACACAGCAAGCACTCGAAACCTCCACACACTCACAGGACTCGCAGTCTGCAGCCGGAATATAAGCCGGAGCCATGGAGGTGTGAGTACCATCCCCTGAGTCGCCACCTGGCCCCAAACCCTGCTCACATTAATCAATATTAACCCCAAAACACACTGAGTCAGTGCACATGCAGACTTCAATCACTTCTGAGCTATTTGGCGCTGCCTGGATGGTCAAGGGAGTTTTACTTGCAGAGCAAAAAATGATTGGTTCAGATCTCGTGTCAGATGTCAGACTGTTACGACCCCAGCGATGGGTTGCTCCCTTTAGGGGGTGTTTCATTCTGTTCCTGGCCCTGCCCCTTTGCTACATTCCCTTCTCTTCTAGTTTGATTGGCCGATTTCCCTCCTGTGTCTCACATAAGAAAGGGTCTAAAAATATTGTGGCAGATTCACTGTCCCGTTGTAACCTTTAAAAGGGAGGAAAAGCTCTGTATATAGCTTTTCTCTTAAGGGTGGGGATGTTACGACCCCAGGGATGGGTTGCTCCCTTTAGGGGGTGTGTCATTCTGTTCCTGGCCCTGCCCCTTTGCTACAATCCCTTCCCTTCTAGTTTGATTGGCCGATTTCCCTCCTTTGTCTTTTCATCACTTCCTTGCTTTTGCTTAGCCCTTTTCTTTTCTTTTGGATTTGGTTATTGTGGACTTTGTTTTGTAAATATCTGTAAATATTATGC
>JAODKL010000001.1:34695794-34709503 GCA_026780765.1 Petrocephalus schoutedeni | reverse complement strand
CTTTCATGGAGGCTTCCATCTTGGATCAGAGTTCGGCAACTGGAATGCATTCGACTCGGTTTTCCTCGAGTTTTTACTGGATGTGACGTTGTCCCGAGCGCCGAGTTCCGACCGCCGAGGATAATGGAACGCACGATAATAAGGATGGCCTGTCCAACAGGAAGAGGTGGAATGGCTGCTCTGCCATCACCCAAAACGCACTGCTCTCACCTTGGCCCTGCTCAGCAGCTCGGCGATGAGCCGTATGGACTCCAGGTTGCGCTGGGCCAGCAGCAGCTTCCGCTCCTCCATGGCGATCTTCAGGTGCAGCTTCTTCTGCTCCTCCACCTGCTGCTTCTTCACCTTCTTCTGTGTCTCTCTCTTCTTCTTCTGCTCCCGCTTACGCAGCTTCTCCTCCCGCTTGCGCTCCTTCTCCTCCTCCTCCTGCTCCCGCTGCTTCCTGTGGGAGGACATTGGGGCTCCCATCAGTCACTGGCAAAGCCTCCCTCTCCTCGCATGCGCTCCCCACGGCGCCTGGCAGGCACCTCACTCCCCCCACGTACCGCTCCTCCTCCCTCCGTCTCTCCTCCTCCTGCCTCTCCCTTCGCTTCTGTTCCTCCCTCTGCTTCTCCAGCTCCTGCAGTTTCTGCCTCTCCAGCTGCCGCTTCTTCAGTGCCGAGTCGCTCAGGTGTTTGGTTGTGTCAAATGCCACCTGAGGGAAACAAGACTCGTTACTTTTCAGAGCAATCAATAAACTGACTAATAATAGTTGCTGAATACCCAGAAAGCTAAATCAAGGGATCAAACAGGAGGTGTAGCCTAAATTCACACAGGCCTGAAAAAATAATCCCCAGTCCTCAACTGCCCTCTGGTGGCCAGGCACATACACACTGACAATTGAGCACACACCCCACCTCCCACATCTCACAATTGCAGGGACCCCCTGTCATCTCTGACAGCCTTCAAGGCCTACTTATTGGAAAGCCACTAACTGCACAGCTGACCCAATCCTTTTTGCGATAGAGGAGGAAAGGTCATATGGGGCCTGACCTTGATGTTACAAGCCACAGCCTTGCAGTCCTCCCCCTTGTACATCAGCTTCATGCCCCTCAGGGTGTCCATGGCCTTGACAAAACCCGCATACTCCTGGTACTGCACGTAAGCCTCAAAGTTCAAGTGCCCCCCAAAAGTGAAAGTGTGGAAGTTCTTGTCCATCATCTCCTCCCGGTAGGGGTCCAGCATAGGGATGTCCACGTTGCGTATCTTCCCAAAGCCTTCAAACACGGCACGGAGGATGCTCTCAGATGGCTTATCGGCTCCCACATCCTTTTGGGCAAACCACTTGCATGGCATTCCTTCCAAATGGATGGTGTCCGGCCGCTCTCCAGGTAGCGTCTCGTTCATGTCCTTGGCGTCCCTGAAGAAGGCATCCCAGTCGTGTCGGGTGGGAAAATCCACCTTGTTCTCGGCGGCTCGAATCTTCAGGATGTCTGTGAAGCCACTCAGTTTGATGCTCTTGCCATCAAGCTTGGACAAGAGGGTCTTAACCATGCCCTTGTTCTCCACCTCGCCTTCAAAGCGGATGAACTCCATGGTGCTCTTGGAGATGCGCAGAGCTGAGAATTGGTCCGGATGCACCATAGCTTTCAAGCGTTCCATCACCTCCCAGTTGGAGATGGATTTGCCCGGCTGCTTTAGCTGTGGGAGGGCCACGCTGACCACCATTTTAGCGATAGGCTTTAGGTAAAGGCCATGCAGAGGGCACAGTTTTACCGCCTCTGTTGTGTCGTGTACGATGGTGGTTGTCATGACTACAGCATGAAGGTGCAATCTGGGGGAGGGAATAAAAACAAGTCTGAGGTCAGTGTCAAAATGGAGTGGCATGAACGTGCAAAAACACAGCTGTACTGCAGCTGTCTCTACAAACGCTTTTCACTGGAAACATATTCGTATTAAAGTAACAGATACCTGATGTAGCGCATAAAAATATCATCTCGCGACATTTCATGAGTCTAAAGTGTCCTTCGTGTTAATGTAAATTCGAGAAATTACTTTTCTTGACAGTAATCATTATTAGTTTAAAATAAACCGTGGTTTTAACATATATGAATTACATAAGTTTACGTTGTTGTTATTATTATAACCCGAAACCGCAGAACATGTGTCCGGCGGGTACCTTTATGTTGTAAGGAAACAAATACCCATGGACGAGCCGTCTGGCCCAATTACCACACAGGACCCATGCTAACTGTCCCATCGGCTAACTAGCCAGTTTATCTGCATGGATAATCGACTAACTTGTAGTGCCATTGCCGATTAGCCGCATGCGATAAACACGAACCTTTCTCCTCAGCTGTCCAATTATGCTGTAATTTGAATGATGTGTGGCAGCTAAAAACATGAAGCTAGCTAGCAACTTAGTTTCTTCACTGCTTCCGAACAGGACGGACCCGGAAGTCCTCCAAAACCAACCTTCCGGTGACGTAGTAATGCCACCGATACGCCTTCGATAGTGCTGTGGTTTTTACTGTTACTCTTTCGCCATCTTGGGCTGAAATTGTGTACTGTTGAAAAGCTTGGAGTTTTGTACTGCGCACATATCCATTTTTTCTGATACATAACGCAGCAAGAAACCAGTGCATAGACAAATATATAGGCCGGTACTGTCAAACAGACAAGTTACACAGACAGTACCCACAGTGCAAACACAGTGAACTTAAACATTTTAAACGTACACAATACACAAGTAAATTACATATTCTAAAAAATAGAATGTGATACTAAAAATGAGCATTTAAAGATAACAGTACTAATTATGTGCAAATAATTATTATACCCTTATGAGAGATTTATGAGAGGAATTATTATTGTCGCTGCCGCATAAGCTGCGGGAATCAGACTGCGCTTCATCGGCGCTGTTGGCCGAGGGGCCGCTGGACGGAGAGCTACGCCGTGATCAATTGGAGAGCCGCAGTTTGTTGAGCCGCAGTGGCGCTCCCTTGGCCAGGCAGGTAACCCCATGCATTGGAGCACCCCCAGCCTGGCCTGAAGGACAGGACTGATCTGCCCTTTTTTTGCTGTTTTTTTGCTGTTGTGTCGTAAATTGCAGTCAATGTGACATCACAAACTGGGCTGTTTTAGGAAACACTGGGTGGGGCCCAGTGTTTTGGCTCTCTGCTAGTTGTCTTGTGAAAAGCCAAGAAGGAAATAATTAATCCCTCATTCTTTCCCCAAACTCATGCCACTCCTATCCCGCACCGTTTCGCATGAAGTCGGCTGGCTGTTGACTTTGACATGCACCAGGTTTAAGGTACAGAGGTTACAGCAAGTCAAAACATGCACTGGAGGCTGTTGTACTTAATCTAAAGGCTGGCACATGTCCAAACTAAGATCTCTATTGCAGTCCTTAGCCCCTCTTTTGCTCATCTGCAAACTCATTTTGCACAGCAACAAGTGACAAAGGCTATATCTTTTATTATGATAATCCTGGATTTCTCATTTGATAAAAGTAATTATACACTTTACCATGCTTCTGAATTATAGAGTTTTTATAGCATGTGTATTATTTGCTGTAGACCTCTCCGGATGTAATATGTGCACACATTAGTCGTCCCCGGGGAACATGAAGACCTCCAGCTAGTGTCTCTCGCTCATTAAGCGCTTGGCACTTATCTTAATCAGTCCTCTGTTTCAAGGGGCCCCGTGTGGGAGCCGCTTGAAAGTTTGCCTTAAGCCATGCTTTGAATGTGTACTGACATCAAGCTCCTGAACATATTGCTGCCTCATTCAATGTTCAATGCAAAATTATGCCATGTTCCAGGGTACAAAATGTGATGATCTAAGCAATAAGAATGAGGCACTCCAGGAAATAAATAATATAACTATGGAATGTCATGTAGAAATTATTCATCCAAAACCTTATCCCAGTAAACACAGGCCGTAAGGCAGGGCACACCCTGGGTGAGATCAAAGATGAGAAAGATTGAAACAATTTAGAGAGAGAGAGAACACATTTACATTCATTTAGCATATGCATTTGTCCAAAGCAATGTACAAATTGGGAAAGCCGGAAGGCAGCATGCATCCTGGTCCCCTGTAGAAGTTAGGATTAAGGACCCAACGACCTTGCAGCCCCGGGAAAAGATTCCTAACCTGCCGAGCTACATACCACGCCATATTTCCTTTTTCCGGCAGAATAATGTTATTGTGGATAATGCATTGTGAGTTACAGCGGAGGCCAGTGAGGCCAGCCCCACCGTGCCAAGCAGTGTAAAGTGGGGCTTCGTTTCACTGAAAGCCACATTGACAATGTGCCCGCACCACACCACACCCCCCTGCTTGTTTATTCTCCATCTTGGCTTCCATCCAATGGGAAAGCCCGACACCGCCACACTGTTTTCTCTCTCCCCCATCATGGCACTTTCTGGTGGTCCGACGCAAACTTTGAAGCCAGGCACTTCAAAAGAAGTATTGCATCCGTTTCGTTCTGAAGGACCCTGTAAGGCAGGTTTATTAGTCTGCAACAAGACGATCTGGGTGTGTAGATTCTCGTGGAAAATCGCCTCTGGCACATTTTTGTGAATAACAGCGAAATTGTGTAAGATTAATGCGTGTTCAGTTTCTGCCACTGCAAGCCATGCTAGAAATCAGCTTGCGGTTTAATGAGGATTAATAGGTCAGTCAGATATGGGATTTTTTTTCCTAATTAATTTCAGCTGTAGAATATTCAGAAATCTAAGAGATTAAATATTCAGTTGTAATAAATGCTAGCAGAGTTAATCAGGTGGTCATCATTCACCAACAATACAAGCTGAATTTCATTATTATAGTTAGTGATAGCTCTGGTGTGAATATCACTGGGACACCATGTCCAAAGGGGATGAAATGGCCAGTTATAAGCTGATACAAGCCTTTGAGACACTACATAGGATATGTTATACCCAGGGAAGCAGTTTTCCTTTAAGCCAGATTACTGTAGTTAGTCCCTAACAAATGCTTATAGATCTTCAGATCAAAAAGCTGAATCAGCATCTACTAGGAACCCCACTAATAAAACTGCTATGGCTCCATGGAGGACGATGCAGGCGCGTTCTCCCTGTCCCAGTCAGCATCGTTTGCAAGGCAGCCAGATTGGCACTTGAGATTTAGGAGCCCCTTTGGGTGTGTTCTCATCATAAATCTGGTAGGTGAGCTGCAAAAGGAGACAGGGTGTTCTACAGGAATCCCATCAATATGGTCTCCAGAAGCTGACTCGAAGGTACATGATAATAAGAGAATGTACTGCAGCGTCGCCATGGGAATTATTATTCATGCATACATGAAATGAATCAAGCTGAACACGGCCAGCATGTCATGCTGACAAAGCAACAGTGTTTTAATTAAAGGTCAATCATGTAATCAAAACCTGAAACAGGACAAGCAAGATGTTCCAGTAGAGTTACAGATATTCTCATAATTTGAATTAAAAGGTAAGAAAGGCTCCAGTCAATCTAAGAGCAGTAGACTGCTACTGGTACATACGATGATACATTTAATACAAAGCAGGTACTCCAGTTAAAGTTATCAAATTTCACTCTGCTGGTTACAAGAAATACAACTTCTTGTTGAGGCTTAAGACTTTATCTTTTGGAACAGACACAATGAAAGAAAACATTTTGACCAGCTTATAAGCATTAACCCATGAAAGTAAATTATCAATTATATAAAAACATGCATATATACAGTAATGTAGCCAAGTCTTATTTACAGTCACTAGTATTACATAAAGCAGACACAATTAAACACAATTACTCAAACTATTGAGCTTTTTGAAACAAGCAATGAGTAGCGATACGAGCATCACCACAGCCAAATATGGCACAGTGTGTAATAGGGAAAACTGTTTCCCAGAGTAGGACATTGCTCTAATGCACTTCTTATTTGCACAGGTGGACCACATTGTAAACCACAAGCATCCACCTGCTAAACATTCAGTTTACGGAATAAGGAAATCCAAGGACATCCGGGGCAGTGGTGGTATAAATACTAGGGAAACGACTGTTTAATTGAAAGTTTGCCGGTCTGAGTCCCTGACCCGCAAGTACCACTGAGGTACCCTGAACAAGGTATCGCCCCCATGTACTGCTCCCCAGGCACTGAATTAGCTGCCCACTGCTGTGTCATGTCACATGGGTTAAATGCAGAGGACATATTTTGCTGTGGTGCGTTAACAATGGCAATCACCTTTCAATTTCACTGCCTAAGACATAGCGGAGTCCCAGAAGGCACAAGAGATCAGGTTAAGAGCATGCTCAACATAAAGAGAAGCGCCCCTGCCAAATGTGATGTGATGGTGCATGCTGGTATGGGTGGCACCTTTCTTTGTCTGCCCATCTTCAATCTAAGGATTTTGGAGAGCTGCAAGTCTTAACCTGTTTCCATCAGGCCATCTGCCTGGCACATCAGACTGGCATTGCGAGATCTCTGGCATTTCAAAATATGGCAGACATTAGAAATGCACTGCTGACAGCGCGCAGTCCCAGTCTGGCCAAGCATTCCTGCATCTTGTCCCAGTTGCCCGCGGTCATGTACCTCGGGTGTGGCAGTCGCACATGCTTTTAGCACAGGTATGTGCGTAAACTACTTGTGGAGGAAAAAGCTATGTGCTGTTCAGCACTACAATCATTTAAGAGTTAAGGCAGCAATGTAGTCACACAGGCACCCTAGAAATCAGGGCTGTGATTTTGGTGAAATCAATAGTCTGTTCATAACTAAACTCACTTAAAGAATGTTTGTTTTCACCAATACTTGACAATACCTGTGTGTCAGAAAGATACATTTATCATTTTACAGAGAAAAAAGGTAAGCACATTCCTCTGGGAATTTCTCAACCGGGGTTCAATCCATGACCTCAAAACTACATTGACCACACTGCCACCAACACTAACTACAAAGCCAGTGAAGTATGAGTACTCTATGATGCATTACTAAGCAAAACATTAAAACAAGACTTAATGCGAAAAGCCCCAGGAGTTCTGTTAATAGGATATAAATGCCTGACACAACAAACTAACCACATGACAGCATCATTTTATTAAAGTACATAGTTCACACTGGTCCCCAGCTGTCCTAAATGGGACAACATGCCGAACCAGCATGCAGAAGATCCCAGCTGCATCCAAGAAGCTAGTTACAGCTAACTTAGCAGGTTAGCCATGTAACTAACACCAAAACTGCAAGTTACATCAATTAATATATTTCCTTGAAAAGGAATACACCGGGACATTACAGAAACCAGTAGAAAAAAAGGCTTAACAATGCTTAACTCCTGAAATAGCTTCACTATTAATTTACTTTGAGTACAAATTTCACAGCTGGTGCAATTATTGCATTACAACTTTGGAAAAAAGAATTCCCCCAATGCAAGAATTGGGCTCTACGCTTATAAAAAAACATTCACGTAAAAATGACAAATTTGTCTGTCTTGGCACTAATTTAAAATTTGCATCTATGTATTCACAGTTCTTTCCCCCTTTTATGTCTTGAGAGGTGGTCCTGTCCGCTTGTATATCTGTACCTGTTTGCTTGCTTTTTTTATGGAAAGGCTATAACTTTAAGGCTTCATCCAAAGATGTTCGATTTGGGTCTTGACCTCACAATGCTCCGGGCTGACGCTCTCACTTCCTCCGGGTCCCTGAATGAAGTGCTGTGGACGATCCTGGACTTGACCCGGATCTTAGGCAACCTCGATTTCAAAGAAGGCTTCCTGCTTACTAATCTAAGTTTCACGAAAGCATCGCCATCGCACACCTGCTCATCCGGGCAACCGAACGGCCCGAAAGCCATCAGGTTGTAGGGGAGACCCTTCAGCGTAGCCTTGCGGCCGGCTCCGCCCTCGCTTCTCTTGGGCCAGGAGCCCCGTGCTCCCTCCAGGATATCTCGCATGGCCCTGGATGCAGTGTGTGGTAGGTACTGCCATGCCGTCCTGCCACTGTAGTCCCTACTCTCCACATTAGCCTCACATGCACCCACGAGAAATTTGATAACCTCTGGGTGGTTGTGTATGGCGGCCAGGTGTAAAGGGGTGTAGCCAGCGCTGGAGCGGGCATTGATGTTCACCGAGACAGCATTCTGTTTACCGAAGTCCACCAGCTCAGCCAGGAGCTCCTGCCTGCCAAGCTTGGCAGCCCAGTGGAGGCAAGTGAACCCGGTTACGAAGTCTCTTTTGTTCACAAGGTTGGGGTCCTGTAAGAGCAGCAGGTGGAGGCTGTCCCACTCTCCATCGGATGCACACATCATCCACTGGTGCTCCAAGGGGTCCAGGGCCACTGAGCCACTCTCATCATCCCCAGGGTCACCGTTGGCCCGCACCGTGCCCCTGGCCAAAAGGTGGGGAGAGTCCCTGTGCGCCAGGCTCCGGCGAACCTGCGGTGAGCTGTCGATCATCAGCTGGAGGAAGTTCTTGCGGCCACCCCGCGGCGTGTTGTTGTCGCTGCCGCTGCGGGAGTCAGACTGCGCTTCATCGGCGCCGTCGGCCGAGGGGCCGCTGGACAGAGAGCCGCGCCGCGATCGCTTGGAGCGCCGCAGTTGGCTGAGCCGCAGCGACGCCTCTTTGGCCAGGCAGGGCTCTCCGTGTTCCGCGGCCGCTTTCGCTTCTCCGCACCGTCTCCAGCCAGCTCCCGGCGCACTTTGACCGCGCTGGAGTTCATTGCCATGGAGGTGCCGGCACGTCGTTTTATTAGAGGCTCTCGGGGGGCTTTGCGCTTCACTTCGATCTTCGGGTAAGTCGAAGACCGACG
This sequence comes from Petrocephalus schoutedeni, assembly GCA_026780765.1. NCBI lineage: Eukaryota > Metazoa > Chordata > Actinopteri > Osteoglossiformes > Mormyridae > Petrocephalus > Petrocephalus schoutedeni. The sequence continues at coordinate 34,700,747 of JAODKL010000001.1, read as the reverse complement.
CGCCGATTGCCAGGGGTAAAGGAGACGCATGGATCACGGCGATATGAGGAACGGAGACCCCGCCGGCATCACGCCTATCCGAACTTTTCCTTTTAACGCTGAAAGCTTTCTTTGAGCTCTTGTTCCCCATGTCGACACCGAGCAAAGGGCTTGTGCGGGCACCATCCCCATCCCGGATTTCCAGTGAAGAAGCGTGCGAACCAGTTCCCTCCCCTTTCCCTGTGTCGGCTCCGCAACTCGGGACAGCTGACATTTCCTGTTCTGCAGCATCGCTTGCGCTCTTTTCTGCACATTTCTTAAATGTGCATCGAGATCGGAGATCCTCCTTTGAAGCGGAGTCGTCCCTTGGGGATGGGCCACTGAGGCCGTGTTTCGGGCGATGCACACGGGCATGATCCCGGCTCCGGCCCGTGTCCGGGAGGTCTCGACCAGAGATCCCAGTGCCATGGTATTCGCTGGCAGTCTTCGGTCCAGAGCACACAGGGTGAGCGCTTCCCTTTCCCAGGCATGCGGATCTGGTCCCATCGTCCCTATTTACGAGGGAAGCGTTGTCCAGGTTCATGTGAAACAGCTCGCTGACCAGCGCTGTGTCCGGAGCATCAGTCGGCAGACCGGGCTGAAAATGTTCACGCCAGTCCTCATTTTCCACGCTTCCTCCCGCCTCCGTTAGAAACCTCGATGCAGCTTCTCGGCTGCATCCAGACGCCATATGATTTTAAAAGGACCGCGCTCTAGTCCCTCTTGTAGCCTACATATGTAACTCAATTGAAATGATCAGAATCATCTCTTTTTTCAGTTGTCTCATAATCCCGAATGCAGACGTTCGCTGACGGAGACAGTCTATCGCGGTGGCGGATAATGTCATGACGCCTCCATCCAGCGTATCAAATGGTACCCAGCTCAACAGCTGATGTGTAATGCGTGTCCGGCCTATAGGGGGCGCCGCGGCACCAAACAAATCTGGTCCTAGCAACTGCGCTAAAACGTATGTGTAACACTCTGATTAAGAATGCACCCCACGCAGGACTCCTACTGTCAGCAGTATCAAATTAACAGTATTCGTTATTATCAGTATAATTGTATCAAGACGCATTTATCTCTTTACCGATCAATTAAATCAATTACGTGGTCCGTCCGAATTGCTAACATTGGGGTAATACCATCAAAACAGTAGGGGGAATCGAAATAAAAAGGTAGATCTTTAGCGTGCTATAACTAAAACAACTCTTAACATAGTTGCAAATGGCATTGATAATTCTGTTCAATTCAAATTATCACGATACATCTGTCTGATAGTTTTTTAATCAGCAGGGAAATGTGCAGCCATGGACTTACCTTCGATCTATTTCCGTGGTAGTGACGCATCACAACAGTATAAAAATCCGATGGTCTGTAGCTGGCACTGAAATGACTCGTGTCCGCGTTCGGATATGGTGGTCAGCTCGGCGTCCTATAAGCACTATTACGTTCCTAATAGCAACTGAGCGTCTTAGCAGGCTGCTTTTCAACTGACTGACTGGAAAAGCATTGTCGGCGTTCCCTGTTAATGACAATATTTGTGCGGTCACTCTTGTCGGGTTTTATTAAACCGCAACGCTTAAAACTCTTAGATAAAGCGCCACATGACAGTGTGAATGTAACATGTAGGCTAAGATGGTGCGTTGATGCACTGAGCCTGAAACATTCAATAACTCGTAGATTAAGGCGTTATTCAAAACGGTGTCTGATATGCAGTATTTCAGCGAGCTTTTTCCTCTGAGCCAGACAATCGTACGTCCCCCGACCTTGTCTGGTCAGGCAGGCTCTGGCCCCGTTCAGCCGCCGAAGACGCCGAATATGATGCTTTGTCTGCGAGCACCAACGTGTACGATGTCAAGGAGAGCTATCTGGGAAAACAAGCTTGTAATGCTTCCGAAAGTGCCTTCTTAAACGATGACGTTTACAATCAGGAAATGTAACAAGTAGATTGTCTGGAATGATCAAAAGATAGACCTGTAGTCTTAGCCATTATCTCTAACATGATTAGATATCACATACTGGTGGTGGGCTGTGTGTGTGTGTGTGTGTGTGTGAGTGATATTGGCATGTCAACACTGGATACATGTTCAATTTGATATCCTTTCTTTTTGGCTCAAAGGTGAAGCATTGTGACTTGATGGTATGACCTGCAAGAAAGCACCATGAGAAGATTAATAACCAAGCAAGGATAGCAAAGTACCCTATGAGTGAGCCAGTATTTGTTTGTAACCTTATTGCTGTGAAGTGATGACAGGTAGTATTTTCAAACAGTTCCTGCAAAGTCTGATTGTGTTAATTACTGTAATTAGCTGGTGAACAGGTATGTGTCACATTCAGTTCAGTACTTCCATGCAGCAAGCTCAGTGAGTCTTTTTTTCCATGGTCATGCGCACCTCCGGCTGACCCTAATGCATAATCACTCACCTTGGGGTGACCCCAATATATAATCACTCACCTCCGGCTGATCCTAATGTATAATCACTCACCTCCGGTTGACCCTAATGTATAATCACTCATCTCTGGCTGATCCTAATGTATAATCACTCATCTCCGGCTGATCCTAATGTATAATCACTCACCTCCAGTTGACCCTAATATATAATTACTCATCTCCGGCCGATCCTGCTGTATAATCACTCATATCTGGCAGACCCTAATGTATAATCACTCACCTCCAGCTGATCCTAATGTATAATCACTCACCTTCGGCAGACCCTACTGTATAATCACTCACCTCCAGTTGACCCTAATGTGTAATCACTCACCTCCGGCACGCCCTAATGAATAATCACTCACCTCCGGCACACCCTAATGTATAATCACTCACCTGAAAGATGTACCCACTTTCTGGTTAACATCTTGTTCAGCTTTGGTTTGATATTCTGAACTGCAGGCCTGCTGTCTGGGATGTTTTTTTTTTTTTTAAGTATTTCTTGTATGTTGGTTCCATTTTTATTTTATTTAATAAGTTGCTCTGGCTAACAATGTCTGCCAAATGCTGTAAATGTTATGTTAATCTAAATTTGTTTGTCTAACTTGATTTACGCCATTTGGCTGTTCATTTTGAATCATGTTTGCTAATAATGCAACCTGTATTAAAATGTCCTCGTTGGTCATTATAACCTGGTGTCTGCTCAAGGAAGGTCAGGCAGAGGAGCTGACCACACAAGTGTGCTGTGCTCAAGGCCTTTGTGAAATTCTTTTGTCTCTTTCACCCTTGTGTTGATATGAACAGGGGGATTTGAAATGGCTTTAAGAAACTGGTCGTAGCCTTTGCCTTCATCGTAATAAAGCCACTTGACAAGGTAAGTGGTCTCTGTAGCTTGGGTGATCTTAGAGCTCTGGTTTCCTCTGCAGCTGCTTGTATGTAGTACACTACATAGACACCCAGGCTGAGTCCTTCCTGCAGGAGGAGCTCAAGCTCAAGCATTCCTCTGGACTACGATGACTTGTGCATCCACATCTACCACTGCCCCTGCTAGTCACTTGCTGGTGTGCATTTTTTCTTCTTGTACGTCAGGCTCCGTCTTCTAATGTGCCATGTCAATGGTGACTGCAGCCATGAGTCACCCAGCCTCCAGGTCTTTGTCAAATGAATCGCTGCTACTGTAAGTGGCTGTGCTCAGCTTCTGCTATTTATAAATTTTCTGCTATTTCTGGTTTCTGCTATTTATAAATTTCCGTAGGGCCACAACAGCTAATCACTAGCATCCATAATGATTGGTAATGAAATATAATTGACAACACAGTTTGTCATAGATTGGTTGCATTGTCATGTTTGTACAACCCCAAATCAGAAAAAGAAAGTAGTGATTTCTTAATTTACTTTGACTTGTATCTAATTGCAAACAATACAACAGGACATTATTTAATGTGTTCCACATAAATTTTATTGTTTTTCAAAAAATAAACACGTATTCCAAAGTTCGGACAGGAGCAATTAAGGGCTGGTAATGAGGTAAATTTGCTAAATAATGATGTGATTTGAAACAGGTGATGTCAACTGGTGATTGTAATTATGATTTGGTACAAAAGCAGCATCCAAGAAAGGTCTAGTCCTTTAGGAGCAAAGATGGGCCGAGGATCGCCAGTTTGCAAACAAATATGTGAGAAACTGTGAGATTGTTTGCGATGAAATACAAGTAATAGTAAATTTAGAAATCACTACTTTCATTTTTTATTTACGTTTTCCATACCGTCCCAACTTTTCCTGATTTAGGGTTGTAGATTGCTGTGTAGTTAGTGTATCATACTTGTCTGTGGACACGGCACATGAGCTGGATCGTTTATACCACTTGTCCTGGGCAACTGCCTAGTTAGATGCCATGCCTGTGGTGGCACTGTAGAGCAGAGTTGCTCTTAAGTTGATTATGAAGTGTGGTATGGATTTTATAGACCAATTAATTTTAATAAGATTATCAATGCACTATGTACTTGCAGTACTAAAAGACATTCAATTAAATTCAATTCAAAAACTTTATTTGTCCCCGAGGGGCAGTTGAGGGCACGCAGGGCAATTGTACATAATGACACAATGACCATGCAATATAAGAAAATACAGTGCAACAATATTCACAAATATTTATAAATATTGATGTACAAAATTGCAAAATAATATTATTAGAACACTTGGCATATTTAAAAAGTTTCAGTTGTTTTTGTTTTATTGGCCATTGAAATACCCATAAAACAAATGAAATATCTACAAAGTGATCATTATGTTCTATAAACGATAGAATAGAGCCTTCATAAGGAGATACGTCCGGACCTCAACCCCATTAAGCATATTTGTGATGAGTTGGAAAATAAACTGGACAGATCTATTGTACATTTAAAGGAAAGCCTTTGGCTTGAGTTTCAGAAGGCATGGGATAACATTAGTGCTGAAGTTCTCAGGAAATATATTGACACTATGCCAGAGAGATGTGCTGCTGT
>JAODKL010000001.1:34621010-34640481 GCA_026780765.1 Petrocephalus schoutedeni | reverse complement strand
TTGGCTGATCAGTAATTTGCGTCAACGAGCAGTTGGACAGGTTTGCCTAATAAAGTGGCCGGTGAGTGTATATACACTTAAATAAACGCACGAAACTTCTGCCAATCATGGTTTTAATACCCATCCTTAACATTACCTGTAAGCTACACTGTAAGAAAAGTCCGTAAAAACAGAGTTCAATGTACCGTGTCAATAAGAAGGAATTTTCCGTATACATTTTCACAGGTGTTTTACCTTTTAATCTGAATGTCGTGTTGCATTGTGGGAGCAAGTACACTCGCTAATGTCTGTAAATAAAAAAAAAATCCGTAAGAAAACTGACAGAAAATTACCAGTACATTATACATTTTATAGGTTGGTTGACGGCTTGTTATAATTACGCCAGTTCCCGACTGTTCTGTAGGCTATTCGCGTTCTTTCAAAGCAACATTTCATAGCAAACCAGTTTAAGTTTTCCCCTTAAGTATGATACTGCCAATGACATTAAACGTATTTTGCATCTGACGAATATAAATAAAATAAAAAGCCGGATTTCCACCGGTGGCAACTTGGGAGTTACGCGAAAGTGCGGGGGTAAGAGAAGCAAAACCTGAGCAGATGGATTTATTTTTGCATCTCAGTTACATTAAATGCATTCACGAATACGTTTTTCTGCATGTGTCTACATATTTCTGCATGGAAAATCCGATCGAATAACCAATATACTTCTGTCTTTTTGCTGGTACCAGTGGTAAAACAACGTATCCAGTCGCGGATTTCTCAAGATGAGTTCATTTTCTTCGTTTACAGCCATAAACGGCGTGCTGCGGTTAAGGTACAGTCAGGGGTACCTTAAGTTATTCGCCTCATTTTGGTTCTTAAAGTGTTTTGTGCAACCGCTAAGGGACCTTTAAGGGATTCCTTAAGTATAAGACCAAGATTAGGAGATAAACCTAAATACTTACGTGAACATTTTAAGGAAACCTTAAGGAGGACATTTAAGGAGGTTTTGTGCAACTGACTTGACTTTAAGGAAATCTTAACTTAAGGCGTTTTGTGCAACTGACCCCAGAATTTAAGCCATCCTGTTCTCTCCTAGGAATCTTATGAAAGTTCTGGCTGGGGTCCGTGCCTGTTAATCAGCACACAACACTCAGATATCGGCCGATGCCGACACATCTAAATATCGGCCCAATATATCGGTCGACCTCTAGAAAACATCCAACCCACTTCCTCCTCATATGGCCTTTTCAGAGTTTATGTACAGAGCACAGATACACAGGGCTGGTTATGACGGAGTATTTGGAACAGTGCCGAATGTTCCCCTAACCTCAAATGGCACAGAATGAGTGCTGTCTGCGGACGTCTCGGTGCCAAAATCAGCGGCTACGCCCGCCCGCACTCGCCTGTTTTCACAGTTGCGAGAGGAATATGCCGAATTTAAAGCGCTGGTTGGTGACTGATTACAGAGCATGCCTGTTGGCTGCATAAAAAGCTGTTTCATAATGTCAAACAACAAATGTATTTTTTGGGAGGTTTCGCAAAATGGCAGCAATTTCAGAATGGAAATGAGCGGGTGGCCAAAGGCCCGACAGTGAGAGGTCGTGTTGTGTCCATCCGATTTCTTAACAAAATAATAAACCCCTGTGTGTATGATTCAGGAGTTTCAGCTGGCATTTCCCAAAAGATGACCAGCATCAGACGGTATGAGACCGGGGTCCCAGTCAACATGGTGTGTCATCAGCAAGCAAGCAAACAGTGGGACTGGAGTGGCAAACACCCAAGAGCTGGACGACATCTCAGAATCTCAGACCCGACGACCTCCCTGTCTTCAGGCAGCAGACAGGGCTACCCCGTGCAGGTGCTAGTCCCCAGGGGCTAGCACCTTCACATTAAAAGTCCCCTCACGTGATGGCCCAGATGAACCCGTCAAAGGGGCTGTCACCTGCGTCACACAGGGCCTCCCTGAGACCCGGCTCCACTTTGGGTCATACAGACACAGCAGAGCCGGCCACAGCTTTAACATAAGGCCCAGAATGGGCAGAATTATACGTTGGAACCATTTTGTCTATAAAACCACTGATTTAAGATTAAGAGTTTTTTCTCATTATCTTCTAGTTTACAGGAAAATGTCAAGGGAAACCCTTATAGCAAAATAAAGCACAATCTCGGTTTCACCGGACATGATTTGATCTGTATTTTTGGACCGAGCCTCCTTGAGCACTTCAAGGAGCTGCTCTCAGGGGCTCGCCATACACACGGCTGTGATGATGGAACTGGTGCCGTGCAGAGCTGCCCCGGGCCAGCCAGGGGCGAGAGCCCCCCCCCCCCCCCCCCCCCCCGAAAGGGACTCGAACCACGGCATGCGCCAATTCAATTCCATGCTGAAACTCGGTCACAGCGCTGTCTTCTGAATGTTGAGGTTTCAGGCTCTTTACACACCAGGCTCGGCTGCCTGGTGGCTGGTGATCTGTTACAGTGCCTTCATCCCCCCACACAAACAAAGCAAAAAGCAGGGGGGTTTGAGGGAAATCCAATGATGCTGCCGGAGGCTGTGCTGCTCTGATACTCAGATTACTTCAGACACTCAGAACCTCATCAGAACCTCAGCCATTAATGGAAGCCTACACTGACCTAGGAGGCTTTCAAGCTTACACAATCAGAGAGGACACTGACACCCCCCAACTCCAAGCGGGAACCGACAGGCTTTCTTCACTACCCCAGCATAGCCTGTCCCCCCACCCCCTCCCCAATATGTCTGGAGCTGCCCTCCAGATGGACACGCCAGATGATCTCCCAAGCATGTCTCATCCTGCATCTCTCCTGAGCCAGTATGGCAACTCCAGGCCCCAGAGAACCTTCAAAAAAGCCATTTACAGTCACCCAGATCATAGGGGGTCCCACATGCATCATGCCCTTTCGATGCATTACGTTATCATTCTTGGTGACAGGAGCATAGCCCATGGGTCTCACAACTCCATAATGCTCCTCGTTCCTGATGGATCCATAATGCCTTTCATCTTCAGGCTAGTGATGTTCATCAGGAATCGATGTGATGAACTGCACTCGTCAACACACAGGTCTGACCAATGTGGGAAAAGCACATTACAACCACCATAATCCAATCCAGTGAATATGCTCAGAATTAAACACAGAATTCAGGCATATCTTTAACAGGCAACTAGACACCGTCTACACTTGAAAGCTTTAGCTTAAGTTAAAAATCCATTTTTCACTCTGTCGATTGAAAAGATAAAGAAAAGTACTGACAAGCCAAAGTCATGCTCCAGCACCCTGCCCTTGCAAAGCAAAGTATTACTGCCTTTGATCACATTTTTATAGGGGAAACCTCAAGGTTTGTGGTGGCTGCATCGCCCAGACAGACAGCAAGCTAGGGTTTTTCCACAATGACCTGCGGTAACTATTCGGCCACTGACTGTCCCAGTCCTACCATGAGAAATGTTGGCTAATGGGACAAAGCAGCACCACCCTGCTGTGAGTGACTCCTCCTCCCCCCACCCCCCCCCAAATCCATAATTTACTGCTCAGCCCTCAGTGTCCCACAATTCACACTCCCTGCTAAATTATGACATACTTTTGAAAGAGTAATGTTTTTATTGGACGTGGCGATGCACACTCTGCGGCCGGGTCTTTAATTGCACACTGTCAGGATCTCCCCATCGTCATCCGGTCCTGTCACACACACACAGACACACACACACACACATGCGTACATCCCTGGATTAGCTATTCAGAGGCTAAATAATCCCCTATTTTTCACCAGATGGAAAAGCTTCTTGTAGCTATTTATTATCGTTTCCATCTCTTGCATAAAGCCCAGTTTGTTTAAGAAAATCACACTGAGCACACAAAAGCAGTTTTCCCTTACGGGACCTGAACCTGTAACCTATTAGCCAGGTCTATTTCCTACACAATTACACAACGTCAAAGCAGCAAATTAGCTGTAATTACCATCTTGGATTCCAGTGTTTTTCCATTACACACGAGGAAAAAATATCTTAACAAGGTATCACTGAACCCAGGAGCAGCTACAGCCTCTTGATGACGAAGACGTATTCATAAACCCCTAAGATTCTAATCTGATAACCTCACACTGTAATACATGATGAGAAGGCTTGCGAACACACACATCACGGAAAGCGATGTTAAAAAGATTGACATTCAATGTTCACCTCATCTACCAGTAGCTGGAAATCAGACATGGCCCCATGGTCACTTAGGGGTCTAAAATAAAAGTCTTTGTGGACAATCTCTTCCTTGTTAATTCTTCAGAACATGCTTACCTTGATCAGCACCAACAGAAAACACCATGTAAACTCTTAGCATCTCAGCATTTTTTCAGTTTGAAAATAATGAAAACAGAATGAAACGAAGAAAAACAAGATGCCAGACAGTAACGGGGCACTGACAGGGTATAACCTCAGACAAGTCGCCAGTCAGTAACAGGGCACTGACAGGGTATAACCTCAGACAGGACGCCAGTTAGTAACGGGGCACTGACAGGGTATAACCTCAGGCAGGATGTCCGTCAGTAACAGGGCACTGTCAGGGTATAACCTCAGGCAGGATGCCAGTCAGTAACGGGGCACTGATAGGGTATAACTTCAGACAGGATGCCAGTCAGTAACGGGGCACTGACAGGGTATAACCTCAGAGAGGATGCCTGTCCGTAACGGGGCACTGACAGGGTATAACCTCAGAGAACATGCCAGTAAGTAACAGGGCACTGACAGGGTATAACCACAGACAGGACGTCAGTCAGTAACAGGGCACTGACAGGGTATAACCTGGGAGACATCTAGAGAGACCTGGGAAAAACCAATACAAAATGAACCCAAAATCTCATGCTCTAAAGGAAAGAGCACTACAGGTACATAACAGTGATATGGTCATAAATAAAAACACAAAACCAAACCAATCAGCGGCAAGGGAGGCTCCCCAAAGTACCTATTCTGTCCTCAAACTGGTTTGTGGGTTTAATTTTAATGGCCACAAAGCATGCTGATTACCATTTCATCCATCCATCCATCCATCCATCCCTCCATTTCCTACCGCTTTTCCGGGTCGGGTCGCGGGGGCAGCAGCCTAAGCAGGGAAACCTAGACTTCCCTCTCGTTTGCCACTTCTTCCAGCTCTTCCGGGAGAATCCCGAGGTGTTCCCAGGCCAGCCAAGCGACATAGGCTCTCCAGCGTGTCCTGGGTCTTCCCAGGGGCCTCCTCCCAGTGGGACAAGCCCAGAACACCTCACCAGGGAGGCGTCCAGGAGGCATTCTGACCAGATGCCTGAGCCACCTCATCTGGCTCCTTTCGATGCAGAGAGCCCCTGAGCTTCTCATCCTATCTCTAAGGGAGAGCCCAGCCACCCTACGGAGGAAACTCATTTCGGCCACTTGTATTTCTTTCAGATTACCGTTTCATGCACAGTATAATTTAACAGCCATTCAGTCATGGATGACTCTCAAAGAGAACAAGCTCAAACTGCGTTAGACGTCCAGAACAAAAACTACACCCATGTCGAAAGCCAATCGTGTTACATGTTACAGTCCCAGGTGAAGACCAGTGAGTGTGTACAAACCAAATGTGTATTTCCACTAAACAAACCCGAAGACCATGCCACACCCCTCACAACCATGCCCAGGCCTAAACATGCCTACTGTTCTGTAGATTTAAGCTTGTACAGTTTCTCATCTTCCTTACAGTATATAGTTGAAAATATTCAAACTCCTTTATACAGTGGGTCACATGACAGTCTGCACAGGACTTGACCACACTGCATCACTTCTGGCTGCAATGGGAATATTAGGCCAACTTTGCCTTTGACGATTATTTTCATAGAACTTCAGATCAAACAGGAAACATGCCGGGATGGGGAATGGCCTTCCATTTCTACCTGTCACTTTCCTATATTGCTTTTTATGCACAATCGCTATTTCCTCTGACAGCATCTATTAGTCTCATCTTAGCTCAGCATCTCTCCTGCGGTTTGCCGACGGGCTCGGAAACGTCCACTTCAACTTCTGGGGGGGGGGAATTACAGTCTTCGCTCTGCCCTCTCTGTCATTACTTACATAAAGATTGTCAGGAGATTTACTGTCAGAGTAAATAAGATTTCCGGCCGGGTAAGAGGGTAACATCAGAGCAGAGCTGCACACAGCAAAATGAGATTTTCCCCACCTGAGTGCCCATCTGCAGCGGAGTACCCACCCCACCCAGACACCCAACAGTGTGGTACAGGCCAGAGCCTTCATCTTCTGGTAATATTTTGCACCGTATGTGATTTCCTGTGGAAGAATGTAATCGAGCGACCTCAAAGAGTCCAAGACATACACTTATAGTACTGTGCAAAAGTCTTAGGCAGTCAAAGGAAATGATTTTAGATTGATCTCCATGCTGGTATAAAACTGTGATATTTTATGTCAAAGTGTGTCAGCTTAACCATTTCAAAACCTCTACTAAAATCACACCAGTATGTGCAGCAACCATCCAGTATGCCCTTGGATTTTTTTGACTGAACCACTAGCACACCTTGTAAAGCTAATTAATACTTTAACATAATTTGATTAATTTTTAAGGAAGCTAGATGTGAAATGTCATGAACACATGGAACGACTGAGGTGCCCCTGAGGAGAGGTTTGGGAACCAAAGTGGTCTTCATCTAGCCATCCAACAAGGCATCAGTAAGAAGATTGGAGTACAGAAGAAATTCCTGGTAGTTTATATCGTGTTATTCTTCATTTGAGTATGTTATAATGTTAAATTCTAGTTTTGTTCTGAACGAATATACAGTTACTACCCAGAAAAATAACTTCAAACATTTCCTTTGACTGCCTAAGACTTTTGCACAGTACTGTAGGTTCCTCTGGCCCAAAGGCATGTTCATTCACACATGAATTTCTGCATGTTTAGTAGAAGCCATCTACATGTTTATTTACAAACTGCAGGAGAGTGAACATCTGTCACACTGCAGCACGAACAGCAGCCATCAAGAGTTTCATGATGGCCATACATGAAGATTCCCTTCCCAAAGTCATGAACACCAAAGAAGTGAGACGAGCAAACTAAAACAGCATTAACCTTGTTCTGCTAGAATTAAACTAAAATTAAAGTACAACTATGGAAAAGGGGAGAAAAAATATGACCTGGTTTTGTTAACAAAAAGGCTTACCCTAATGTCACACCAAACTGCACACTCTTCAGCAAATGTGCCTAACGGCACTTGGTGCCGACCCAATTTGGGCCTTTGACTTGGGTTGAGAGCTACATAACCATGACAGCTATGGAGGACAAAGTGACTGAGTAGCAATGGATTTCGAACAAGGCGGGGTCTGGGGTACCAAACTAGGAGGGGTCTGGGGTACTAAACTTGGAGGGGCCTGGGGTACTAAACTTGGAGGGGCCTGGGGTACTAAACTAGAAGGGGCCTGGGGTACTAAACTAGGAGGCAATAAACAAGAACAAGTCCGAGGCAAAGGATAAGGGCAGGATTATGACACTAAACAAAAACAGGCCCGGGTTCTAAACAGGTACTAAACAAGATCAGGTGACCAGCTAACGGTAAGCATGAAACGAAACAAAGCAATTCAAGAACAGAAGACATCCAGGCCAAGGGATTCAAACAGTAAGAGTGAGCAGGAAGCAATAATCAGCGCAACCTCAATCAGGTCATTAGACTGACTGAATGTATGTTGATTGTACAATGAAACCACCTGGAGGTGGGTGTGGCCACACAGAATGACCAGAGCCACAACTCGTGGACTGGATTCCTTAGGGGAGGTGGCACCTACTGAACCCCCTCACGGCTTCATATTGTCCAACACACATCCTTCAAGTACAATCAGGTGATGAAACATGATATCTAACAGCTTAACTCTTGGTTTCATCCTCAGTCAAAGCTGAGGCTGATTTCAGCATTTAAGGATATATACTCACCTAAAGGCTGCCTACCTTTCATGTAGAGGTGGACCTCCAGCTGTTTAAATTCCAGGTGAGATGTAAAGTTTAGCCATCCGTCCTAGAGGGCTGGCGCGTAATGAAACACCCCACGAACAGGGAGCCTGGAGCTGTGCCATCGCACACATCTCAGCACGTTAATTTCCCAAGAGGAAATGACATGAGCACGTGACAAGGCCAGAAATATCATTTAAGTGTTTCTAAAATAATAAAAAAAAAAAAAAAACACAGGAGAGAGAAATAAACACTCCGGAAGACAGAGGATCCAGAGGCGAGAGATTACATCCCCCGTTATTACAGCCTGCAAGCTGCTCTTACTTTGAAGCCTTTGCTGTCAGATGATAAAAGGAGAGAAGCAGGGAGATCTGACCACGTCTGCGTGACGTTTCAGGGGGGACTCCGCTCTCGGCAAGATGGAAGGGATGGAAGCAGGGCAGCGCGTATGATGGCCAGATATGAAATGTAACACAGAGTGTTATTTATGACCTTCTCCAGCAGACAGGGCAGGCTCTTAAAGGGCCAGACGCGGACACATTAGCCGGGTCACGTTATGCACACGCCACACAAAATCGCCGCCGCTCAGCCAGACAGCAGAAGAAACCTGCAATTTTAGCCCTTTGTGTCACGAGGGGCCGGATGCTGCAAAAATAACGGCCGTGACAGGAGAGCTTTTGTGAATTAGAGGCGAGAGGGGCTCTCAAGCTTCGCCTTTCATCTCCCACAGGTCTCTAATCTGCCCCACCACGCGACCCACTGCAGATTCTCAATGACTGGCCCAGACTAAACAGCCATTCTTAGGAGGATGCTCTCTACAGACTGGGGGGGGGATGCAGGCTCCTTTGTGTCCCCAAGAAAGAAAAAAAAGGACAAGAAAAACAGGATGTGAAGCAGGAAGAGTCTAAACCAAACTAGGCAGGGGCGCTGTGCCGAGTGACGGTACCACACAGCACTGTCAGCCGAGGTTAAACACGGCGTTATGGCCTGGAGTATGGAGCACAGCTCATCACAGGCCAGCCTGGGAAATGGGTCTGCCGCTCATCGTGGGCCATGATGGGCCGCGTTGCAGGGAAAGGCGTTCATAGCCCCTGCTGTGAATTGTAAGAGGTGCAAGGCTCCAAGGGGAGGATTAATCATGCCCCCCTCCTTGCATGTGTGTGTGTGTGTGTGGGGAGGGGGGTCATTGGGTCAGCACCCACTTGCAAAGAGGTAGCCAGAAAGGGCTGTAGGTTATGAGGGTTCTCATTGCAGCTCCCTAATTAGGTTACTAAAGGTTATCCCGAAAACCTGCATCCTAAAGGTTATCCTGAAAACCCCACAAGCCCTTTGCGGATAAGATTGCCCACCCCTGCACTAGCACCTGGTCAGTTTAGCAAAGGCCACAGAAAACATCTTATCCTCCTCCTGATCCTGATCTTCACGCCAGCTGTGACCGTGGCTACAGGCCTCTGCCAAGGAAACGCAGTGGCAGCCAGAAGGGTGCTGAGGGGCAGAGCAGGCTGCCCGCGGCATTAATGAGACACAAAGGGCCTCTAACTCGGGCATACGGCCGTCACAGCTGATCGTCACCTAGTGACCTGTCAGTTTTTCAGGAGGCCTGTCCGTTACCTTCCTGCTCTCCACACCCTCCCATGAACAGTCAAAGATACAAAGAACTATTTCAGATTTACATGGTCACTAATAGAACTGTGTGTTTGGGAGCAGTAGTGATGTTCTCATCTGAAAATGGTTAAACAGCAGTAATTAACAGCTATTAAGGTTACGGATCGCTCCGGCCCGCTCCGGCCAAGCTGAGTGTCATGCTCTCTCCAGGGCCCCACATCACCCTCAATCCGAGAGCTCTGTCACAGCCCGGCAATCAGAGTCCAACCATCGTCCAGCTGATCGCAGCATTTAACAGAAGCTGAAGTCTGATTCCTGGGTCAAGACGGCTGCCCTGGCGGCAGACACCATTTTTATTTATTTATTTTTTATTTAACCTTTATTTAACCAGGAGAAGCCCATTGAGATTAAAAAGATTCTCTTTTGCAAAGGAGACCTGGCCAAGATAGGCAGCTAAGTTACATCACAACAGTACATACATACAAAGACAAAATAAAAACAAATAAACAAAGAAGGAAACAATTTGAGGGCCAATTTTTACAATGAAATCTCAGTTAAAACATTGACATGTGCGCGAGTCCAACTCGAAACATCTCATTCAACATCTCACCATGACCTCTCCCCCGGGCATAGATGTTGAGCCCCTTCAGCCTGGAGCAGGGCATGGGCTCTCAGAGCTGAGGGAGACAGGGATAAGGCCGGTGCAGGGGGCATAGGGGCACTCAGAGGGGGCCAGATGGCGACTGATTGCAGCACAGCAGGACGCAGAGCAGGCAGGGAGGTGGCAGCTGCATGCATTGCATTTAGGCCCCAGTGACCATCGTCCCGGGACTACGCGGCAGATTTCAATTAGCCTCATTAGCAAACGGCTATCCTGCAGACAATGAACAGGCCCCCATTGGTTGCACTGTCCCCGCGACGCATCCCAGCAGCCCCCACTCAGTCCCCCGTGGCGATTAGAACCACATAAACATGTCGCACTGATGGATTTTTACCATTATTAAAAAGCATTCGCAAAAATTGATCATGATGTTCTCGCCGTGCCTGGCCTATAAACACGGCCATAAACATCATCCCCTTCAAATGGAAAATCAGCATCCAAAAAAGTAAATGGATAAACAGACAGCAGCTTGTTCTCATTTTCTCTGGTGGCCTCATGATGCAATCTGCTCCCCAGCTCCCTGTGGCAGGATGCAGAAATTCCGCGTCTGATTAGCCGCCCAGGCTCCGTGCAGAGGTGGCGTCCGGGTTCTCCCCAGGTCGTGCACATTTCCCCCAGCTACTCCGATTACCTCCCACAGTGTGTCACTGTCAATGAATGTGTGTGCCCCATGATGGGATGGGATCACATCCGGAGTGTCCCCTGCTTCGTGCCCCTTTCCTTGACGGGACAGGATCACATCTGGAGTGTCCCCTGCTTCGTGCCCCTTTCCTTGACGGGACGGTATCACACCGCGACCCTGTACCAGTGGTTATGAGATTAGATTTGACTTCACTGCCTTTGCACGGTACTAGAACTCAATAATATAAAGTAATCCCAAAGTGCAAAAGAGCACAGAAGTGATAAGGCTAGACATCCAATCAGTATTGATAATAAATGGAAAAAAGTGTCGAGTTTTTGAAAAATGCATGGCCATTTTCCACTGAAGCTATCCCCGCACATTCGCTAACTTTTGGCGCAGTTGTACGCCACACAGATCATGCAGGGCACACGCTCACGGTCAGCCTGTGGGTTCCCATGTGACGGGATGCAGGCACACCACACTCGCTGCCTCACTGGGCCATGCACTCCAAACAGATACACGGCCCACACTGGGGCTTGACGGATGGTCCCACGCAACACCCTTAACCATAGAGACCCGTGTCTCTGACACTGCAGGGACCGTACGCCATTACCTCCTCCACTGTAAGGCCCAGCCCTTTTTGGGAACCTAAGCAAAACTGGATTGGGCCCACTTGCCCTAAAACATGCACAGACACTACAGCCTGATCAGAAGGGCGCCCCCTAATGGCTGCTAAGCCCTAAGGACCCGTGGAATCTGCTCCCATCCCACCTCCTCGTACCGGAACTTTTCGCTGACCAAAGCTGGCCACTCTGGAGAAGACATCAGCCTCCCGTTAAGCCGCAACATCTTTTCCATGGGCCAGGAGCTGACCCCCCCTCTGAGTAAATGCGTGTCCAACGCCTGCTCCCTTCCCGGGCCAAGAAATCTGGATGCTCTTGAGTTTCATTCTTTCTGCTGCACATATTTACAGAGAGAGAGCTGTTTGAAAGTCTAGTGCAAACAGATATGAAAAAGCCATGGCAAATGGGGCAGGGTTGGGGGAGAGATGCCAACCGAGCGGGAGCTCGAGTAAACTTCCAGGAGCTGAATAAGTGAACGGAGAAGGCCTGTTGATGATATAGACACACCCCCCGGGCCGGAGGAGGAGGGGGGGGGTCTGTTGTAAACTGTTCGAATAAATAAGGCCTAATCCCAAAGCAGCCCCCACCTAAGTCATCCCCAGCAGCACGGTTCTGACAGGCTCACCCTAATTAGCGTGAGAAGTGACAAATACCCCTATGCTGAGCTGATGGGCCAATGTGAGCTCTCAGAAAGGCTGTGCAATCATTCTGTCCCCGGCGGAACAGAAAGGTCTCGCTTTAATGAGCTTTGCTAATCACGCTCGGTTATGCGATTACTATTCCGGTTTGTAAGGGCTCCTTTTGAGGTCTGCCGTTTCCCTTTTCTGCTGAGTAGGGTCCTTCCCTCCCCGCTACCACTCTTTAAAGTCGCTCTGCTTCATTTGGCCGTCAGAAGAAGCCTAAGCCGTCAAAGAAAGGACAACAGCCCCGTACTCCTGCATGTAAACGCTTACAATATGGCTGCCGGGTGGTGCGACTGATCCCCTGACCTCTGCGAACAAAAGCGAACTTCAGCTGTGAACCTTTCAGCCACTAAAGAGGCCTGACTCCACCCCACCCCCCCCCACTGCCATCTCCATGGAGACGCGCAGGCCATCTCCAAGCATTTACGTTCGCTGTATCTCCGCAGGAGGTGATCAGGCAGGATCTGATTTCTACAGCACGCTCCCTAAAAACAACACTCTTGTCTCCGTAGTCAATTTGAAAAAGACAAGGATCTAGTTTGGAGAGGGAAATAAAATTCCCATTTCGCCATCGCAGAAAGGCCGAGCGCCAAGCGGGGAGCAGATCAGCCTCCCGGAGGCACGCTGAAGAGGACCCCGGGGTGCTGGATCGCTGGCCAAGCCTCTCGCTGCCGCACCGCCAGCTCGCAGAGTGCAGGGCCCATTTCTCAGACTGACTTTCAGGACCCTCAGCATCGTAGCACGTGCAAGGAAACTGGCTCATTCTCTTAAAGAGAATTCAGTTGCATAATACTCTCCTGTAAACTCAGCATAAGAAAACTTTTTTACAGATTCCTGTCTCTGGGATGTAGTAAATTAGGGCCGCTGATGGTGATATTTAATGAAAGTCCAGTTTAAATGTTCTTAATGATGAAAAAGCCTATTTGCTCTGTATGCCAGTGAAGTCATCTGGTCCGTCTGGTCCAATGTGGTCATGTTCTCACCAAGAACAGCAACATTCACCCCATTGATTAGAACATCTCACGTGTGGAACAAACAATCTGTATTTTTCATCCAGCCCTAACCCTATCCCCAATCCTTCTCCTTATCAGCTTCACAGTGTCCAGCTGTATAGCTTTGTTACCAGAAACAGCCTTTGATCAATGATTCATCGTTAAATATTGATGCAACCTGACAAATAGAAAGGCAGATGCTACACCAAAAGAAAAAAACAAAGCAGTAACTAGATCTCAATGACTATAATTATAAGACAGCTGCTATAGAAAGCTGGTGTCATCGCCCAATGACCAATTAGATTACCCCTTCAGAGGGGGCCTTGGGCCGCGATGGGCCGCGTGTCGATTGCTGCCGTAATGCCACTTACCTAATTAATCCTTGATTGTCTCTAATTTAAAACACCAGCGCAGCCGCCTCAGCTCCCAGCCACCAGTCCTC
The DNA here is from genome assembly GCA_026780765.1 of Petrocephalus schoutedeni. Taxonomy (NCBI): domain Eukaryota; kingdom Metazoa; phylum Chordata; class Actinopteri; order Osteoglossiformes; family Mormyridae; genus Petrocephalus; species Petrocephalus schoutedeni. The sequence continues at coordinate 34,626,909 of JAODKL010000001.1, read as the reverse complement.
TTTCTCAGGCCCACTCCAGGAGGGCACTAACCACAACTGTATGCTTCTTGCCAACCCATAAAAAACAAACCTAAAGGAAATGGCTTGACGTACTTAAACAGCTCAGTTAATTACTGTAAACCATAATAACAGAATGTGCTTCTGGCTTTACATTTACCGGGGCGTGTTTATCCTGAGAAATAGGTACATTCATTCATCCTGATAAAATCACGCTCTACTGTACATTATGCTGAGTTTGCTATTTACAGTAACTATGTTTACTAGGCAGAAGCATTTACGTGCTTTAACAAACAACTTTCAAGTTAACTTAAGGGTATCATCTGGCTCACACCTCCAAGGACAGGGTTAGAACCCAGCCCCGGCCCCGCCCCCGCCCCCTGCCCTGTGTGTGGGTTTCCTCCAGGTACTCCTGTTTCCTCCCACAGTCTACAGACACAAGGGAAGTCTCTAAACTACCACCAACATTTAACATTTATAACTCCTAAATGCGGCCTAAGAGCAGATGCCCGGCCTCCCGGAGACAGCCATGGCCAGGGGCCAGCGCAGAGTCAGCCCCAGCCTTCTGAGTTCTCACTAGTCCTGGCCATTTCTCAGGCTGGTGAACTTTTAATGGCTAATGTGGGCCGGGCCACTGCCCGGTTACCCTCCGCCACTCTCAGATCTGCCTCTCAGCTCAGTGCCACAGAACGGTCAGAGGGAGAAATGTGGGCGTAAGAATAACTGTGGCTGTGAGTAGTCTAGACAGATAACAGCACAGCACAGGCAGATGTTAACAGACCAAGGGTTTGCTTCTCCGAGGATGGCCGTGGGACCGCTTCCCTCAGACAGCCTTTCTGCTCCCAGGTCCTGCTTTGGTTCCCCTTCTTCACTTTGCGAAGTAGAACTGGAACGGTTTTCTTCATGGTACCAGGACACCTGGTCCTATTCAGACAGCTTGTTTCTGGTATTAAACCATTAACATCTCTCCTGGAATCTAACCATCCAACCTACAGCCAGCTATTATGCTCAGGTCGTGAGGTATTCCTGTAGGTATGTTATCTGTGCTTTTTAGATGCAGGGACTTTGTTTATAGTGTTATAGCAGTGATTGTGTGAGCAACAGCACGTTATCTTTGGCCCAGAGCCACCCAGGCTCTTGGGGCGAGCTTGATGATCGCCGTCAGGACATTATAAACTAGAAAACACAGGTGGGGTGGCTGTAAACAGCTTGTGTGAGAATAAAACAGTCTGGCAGAGGCACGTAAACTCTCAATTTAGCTCTGACTAGACGCCTGGGAAGACCGAAAATATTTCCTCTCAATAACACCACTTAATGGAAAATTCCTAAATCATATTAAAGTAATTTCGCTCTCCAGATGACGTCCCACAGATTCAATGGAATTTATATTACATTCACTGCAATTGAAGAACTTTTCACTTTGGTTCTAGAAAAAAATGACAGTAACACTTTCTACGTAGCTCACATTCATAAAGCTTAATAACTATTCATATAATTCATTGTTACACATTCATAAATTATTATAAACACTGGTATAAATATTTACAAAAAAGCATAACACATTATAGCCATGTTTCTCATGCATTATGAATGTTCTATAAACATCTCATATATAATAATGCACTATAAATACGTTTATAATTTAACAATAGTCAGCATAAAAATTAAGGATGCTTTGTCCTGCATTATGAAGGTGTTTATAGTGCATTATAGATAAGACCTTCATAGAGTATTCATAATGCATAATACACATGACTATAATGCCTTTTTATAAATACAGTCAAGTTTATAATACCTTATGAATGCATTGTAATGTATTATGAAGGTATGTGTAATGCAGTATACTGACTGCTTTAATAAAGTGTTACCAAAATTACCTTCTAACATCACCAAGAAACAATTTACTGAATCTCTGGAGTGAATAAAATTGATGAACTTCGCAAATCATCATAATTTTTCTCATCTCTCAAGACCCGACAGCAAAATATCATTTATCTATGCACTTGACTGGCTTTTGAACTTTGTGGAATCCATATTAAAACAGGCAGCCATCCAGTCTTTGTCACATTTACAGACCTGAGTATCCCATGGATTCAGATGGTGCTAAGGTAAAAAATACGCTCAGCCTATAGCATCATTAAATATCATCCATCTATCTTCCACAAGCAAGTCCATCCCAGGAGCCACGGGGGACACCCTGGAGGAGGTGCAACTGCATTCTTATATTCTTAACGGTATGAAGCTGACAGTAAATGACAACTGATCCACATGCTAAGAAACTACTCATTTTGGTGCAGATTTCTAACATGCACACTGTAAACAAAAGGTAAAGTCCAGTGGAATTCCCTTTTAAGGATCAAATTTCTGAAGAAAACCCATAAACTCATTCCAGCGGTGGAAACAGCCAGATCCGTATTGTCACAATCGCTCAAAGCTGGATTCTAAGACATGGCGTTAAGAACTCCTGCAGATCTTATGAGACTCAACTGGGATCAGAACAACGGGGGCTGCAGGACAGAACCAGAAGGTCGGAGAAGCTCATGTGCAGTAGCTTCTATCCGCAGAGGTCCACTTGCATCTGCATACAGCTGACACAGACACCATGAGGCTGCCAACGTATCAGATATTTAGCCATGAAAATGGGCCCCTTTCACCAGCATAAATACTTCATTATTATAGGAGCCAATATAACAATTGAAACAATCTGCTAGATTGTGATGCCAGACTGAGGGTTCTGTTCTGTTGAACTAGTGCCAAAACATGCTCATTTCTGGGCAGGACCCTTCTGAAGCAGAGTGGGATCATTACACCCGAAAACACACACTTCACTCCAGCTCCGTGCCCTGATCAGCCTGCTGCTTAATCCTGGCTGATAATGAGAGAGGTGGAGAACATGGAGGCACCTGCGTCTGGTATGGACGTACCCACTGCCCAGTTCCCAGGCCTGGAGGATGGACGCAGTATTTGATTGGCCTGCCCACGCTAAAGCTCTCAGTCTGCCACCTCCCCCAGTCACGTCAAATAAACCCCAAGTGGTAAGCATGCTAGTGGGACATCACTCAAACAAGAGGCCGTGGAACGAATGGAAATGAATCACGTTCCTGTAAGGTCAACGCCCCAATAACCCTGGCGCCATTATCTCCCAGGTTACTCTTGAGGTTTTTAATGACTTCCTGCTTTCCCGAAACACAGCCCATCGCATTGTTCGATTTTGTTTGCACTTCTGGCAAGCCGCTCCTGCTAACTTCCCGCTGGGACTTCTCACCTCAGATGGATAAAATTAAAATCACAGAGCTTTTGAAAGACAGACGAAACAAACTGGTAGGGATTAGGACAGCGTGTAATCACTCTGAAATTTCAAGATGGAACCTACAGTCCCAGGCCAGGTAGAGAATTTTCAACAAATTACACCTGCAGTTTTGCTAAGCGGATCTGTATCTGACAAAGCCTTTTTCACCAGTTCACATTGCACCAGGTTGCTGCCATCCTAGGAGGGTGGAGACCACTGCCCGACCCCCCCCACCCCGCCCGGGCTGGAAGGCCGTGTGACATGAGCCCGGTGTCACAGACTTTGCAATCCGACAAAAGGCAGAATGGGCAGTGAAGTACGGTACTGGCCAGCGCGGGACTGGGAAGCAGCTGAAAAGGGGATTCTTTACCAGGGATGGAAAAAAACTTCAAATCTCAGCTCAGGATAAACTCATAGTATACAGAAACTCCAGGATGGGTACACTTCGCAATGTGGGTCCGTTAACAATAAGTAAATGTTCTGGTTATAAGCAGGTGTCCCCTTGACGGTGCCAGTCGCTCCACATAGAAAAACGGTTAAGAAACGGCGATTATAGATGGCTAACGTTGCCCAGTTGGAGGAAACTGTGTCCATCTGGGCATCTGTGCAGACTACAGCACAGCCCGGCTTTATGCGCATACAAAGAGCTTAACACCTGTGTCACTTCGGCATAGGAGGAAAACGTCCGCTGCTTTCATTCAACAGAATGGAAAAAAAAAACATTATCAGTTTTAGATAAAGAAACGAGAGAAGTGTGCAGTTTCTGTTTGCATTCATTATCTCACATTGCCTAATTAGTTCGCTTCATCTGTGGAATGATTGCGCAAAAACATATGAACACAACATATCTAAAACATACGAGCTCAACGACGGGAACTGAAAGAAATACTTAATATCCGCATCATTGTCCCAGAACAAAGAAAACAATAAAATAATAAAAACACTATAGGCACAAATCGACCCCGTCGCCGTAAAGTCGCGATACAGCCACACAAATGCAGCCTGATAGTTACATAGTTTCTCTCACCGAATTTCCCGTCCAACTAAATATTAAAGGCAATTTAAGTGCAATTGCAGCGCCTATCCGTCAAGTCTGCCGGCGGCCAGCAGCGGACACAGACCTTGATGGGAGAGCTGCGAGTCGCTATGGGCAGGTCCCGGACCGCTGTTCCCGGAGGGGAAGCCGCGATGCCGAGCGCACATCCCGGCGACGCTCTCCCTCCGCCGCCCGGCCGCTGCTTAATCCCATCCAGCAGCCGCACCAGCAGGATGTTCGCCGGTAGCTCCTCCACTCCGCAGCCCACCAGGATCCGGCACTCGGGGCAGCGCAGCTCGTTTCGGGAGCTTACGATGCTCTCCAGGCAGCGGCGGCAGAAGGTGTGCTGGCAGGGCAGCACTTTGGCCGTGGTGTCCAGCCGCTCAAGGCACACGGAGCACTCCAGTAAATCCAGCAGCGACGACTCGTCCATTTTAGCCTCTATTAATGACCATAAAGGAGGTTAATGGCTCGATGCGCAGACGATGCAGCACAATGCATGCTGGCTGTGGTGGAGCGGGCTGCGGCTCAGGCTGGGGCTGCAGCTCAGGCTGGGGGCTGCTTTCACACACCACGGCGTGGTAAAGTGAGGTCAGACGCGCAACATCACCAGCACAAAACAGCACTGCCTTCTTGGAACTGCAGCAATACGGCGGCCGCCGCACGAACACGCCTTTCGCCACAGAGTAACTAGTGATACAGTAACAGGCAGCTGCCGTTAGTTTGCGTGTGCGTCTTTAGCCGGCTTCCTCAATGAGCGATAAAGCAGCTCCGCTCTGCTTAGCCCCGCGGCCTCGCCGCGTCTATTATGTAGCTGTCATCTGTGTAATTTTGCCGTATCTTGCACGAATTCCTCAAGTTTATGCAGTTTGATGTTTTCGAAGTTTATATTTTGATGGCCGAGATGTAAGCTTACTAAACGCGAAAGATTTAGCACAAAAAGTTTGAATGTTGAAAAATAAAGTACGAGCCGTATTTTAAAATAAAGTATAATTACTATGTATTATATGAACACATTGTTATTTCTACAATAAAACCCATCATCATGAACATATAACACCATATTTATCATCTCGAAAAGATGGGATCGTAGTTTGCGTGCAATATGAAACTTGTCAGATAAAAGTGTCACACAGTATGCCGAGAGCAGCGATATTTTGTTGTGGCCTTGTGAAGACATTTTAATAGTCCCCTATAGGTACATTTTTGCCCATGTAATAAATAATATGTGCGGTAAGCTTTGTTTCATTACTGAATTATTTAGATTTTTTTTTCTATTCGTAGGTTTGCGTGTCGAAGATAAGGTTAGGTGAAAATCAATTTTGTGTGTGCCCATTTAGGTCTGCAAGAAGCAGAAAGTAACATAATGTACACTGATATTTTACCCAACTCTGCCATCTAGCGACACCCTGATGGAAGCTGGGTCCTCTTCCCTTTTGATTTATGGACTTTTAGAACTTGAAAGAACCAAACGCACTAGTCTATCTATATATACAGTACACAGTGGCGTGCACAGACATTTTGGGGGGCAAGTGCTCCAGGGGGAAAAAAGGGCACTTTTTGCATATGTGGAAAAC
>JAODKL010000001.1:34582590-34594873 GCA_026780765.1 Petrocephalus schoutedeni | reverse complement strand
TGTGTGAGTGAATGGTGTGTGAGTGTGCCCTGCGATGGGCTGGCTCCCCATCCTGGGTTGTTCCCTGCCTCGTGCCCATTGCTTCCGGGATAGGCTCCGGACCCCCCCGCGACCCTGGACAGGATAAGCGGGTTGGAAAATGGATGGATGGATGGATGGATGGAGGCGAGAAATGAGGGGGACTTAAAAACAATGGAACATCGATAATATGCTAATCAAAGTGCAGAATGCCAGTGGTAAAACTTACCAGTCAGGGTGGGGGTGGGAATGCTGTCGGTAAAATTTGCTGATCGCACAGGAGGATCGATCAGTCAGATTTAAGTAGTTTATCCATTCCCTCTTTTGCTAGTCTTCATCTTGCATTTTTGCATATGTTCCTCCATGTCTGTTCACAAGTTGTGTGCCACCCCAGTGAGACAGTATTAAACAATGTAAGTCCTCGTCACTTCATAACGGTTGTTACTGCAAACAGACTCCACTGATAAAAAAAGCTGGTTGGTGTGAAGTCTCAAAGTATAATAGCCCATTACAGCTGGCACGGGGGCAACTGGCATTTCACTTGTCACTAAAAATGCAAATAACAAACATGTTGATATCATTGAATTGACCGTGTTATGTTATATCCATAAATGCAACTTCTGGAAATTCTATCTTTATGGGGCCCCTAGTTTTCAGGCAGTTGCCTACCCTTGCCATATAGCAAGTCCACCCCTGCATGCAGAACGGAATCATGCTTTCCTAAAGCAGGAATCACGCATAGTGATAGTGTTAAACAAGGCAGCACAATAGAATAAGTAACATTTAAAAAGCAGTACACCAATTAGTGTTCTGAGTAAAAACTAAGGCAGGTCTCACTTGCTCAGTCACTATCTGGACACAGTGACATCTTGTGGCGAGGCTCTGGTACTACAGACCAGTAAGATGTGGATCTGGTTTGGATTCAGCTCCTCTGGGACTCGGTTCACTTGGGGTAAATACTGAAAGCAACACTTTTAAAAGAATCGTATGGGGTGAATCTGGGATGCGCTCTTCCGTGTGTGAAGCTCATTCATCCACCTCGGCGTCTTCTGAGGACATCTGACCGACGTTTGAAGCGGATCACATGATTCCCTTTCAACGCGCCAGTGACTCATCATTTTATTTATTTCTCAATTGACGTTCAGCAGTGAATGGATTATACTTCATCTGCCAATGTTTAAAATAGTATCTAAGTATGTTTTTCATATTTAATTTGAAGCAATAAAATGTTTTCATGGAAAGACGAAACTGGGACACCCGCAAGTGGCATGAAAGCATTCCTTTGATTGGATCACACTTTTCACCTCACACCTCCGGCCTGGAGCAGAATTCTAGCTCCAGCTGGACCCATGCCTCATGTTCTTCTCCACGTCACACTAATCAGCGGCTGCTCAGCACACGGGAGGATGCTCCAGCTCGCTTTCTACATGGAGAATTGCTCTCTCCACTCTGTGTTTTGGAGCATTCCTTTCCTGTCCAACTTCAGGCCTGGAGCGCTGTTTTCTTGGCTGGTCCCTGCCTCCTCTTATCTCCACTTCCTAATGACACCTTGGGTGGAGCTCAGCGTGTTGTAGGAAGCCTCAGAAGGCCTCAGGAGTCTGTGATGAAAGCAGAGTGTTAACCAGCTCCCTTCCTTGATGAATTCCTTCTAACTAACGGTTCAAGGGCCGTGCCTGCAGGGCTGAAAGCAGAAATAGGCAGCCAGTGTTTTCTGAGTGTCTAAAATGCCAAACTCAAAGGCTGTGACCTTTCCACCTTGGCTGAGGTCCAGCCCTTCCCTAGCTAAATGAAAACGCAGACCGTTCTCTGGCACACATCGCTTGTGCATTTCCGCGTTTCTGCTGGGCCCTGCAGTGAAAATGGGGCCAGTGACCCAGTTCATTAAAAAGAGGCAATTAGCATAGCCTCTGAGAGCAGACGTGCACTTTCTCTCGGACTGGGTCACGATGCAGTCTCTGGCATTTCTCACTGTGTAAATCTGTGGCTTTATGGGTGCTGGTGGTCCTGGAAAAAGCCCCTCACACACCGTTAACACATTGAGAGGGCGTACTAGCAGCCTAATCAGCGGAGCCCTCAGGAAGGACTGCAGAGCAATAAAAGAATCTGTAAATCTGAGAACAAGCGGAGCTTGTTTGACCCGCCATTCCCATGAAGCCTTGCAGATTAATGACTCCAAATCTGAAATTGGGCACAGCTGGCTGCAAACTGAGAATCCTGCCTGACACATGGCAGGGGGGCGTCACCTGTAGCAGTGTTTTCAGGTTAAACACCACTGTTTCCATAAGGCACATTCACGCTATCGATCGTACAGCTCAGCTGGGGGTCTCTGGAACACGTTTTTGAACCCCCACACCTTGTATTCCCTGGCAGATACTACATTCTGGAAAACCGACCCCGGAATATCTACGGGATGGTGTGTCACTCCTGTCAGAATGCTCCAAAGAACATCAAAGAATGTAAGTTTCCGGTCGGCTGTTATCCCCTCCATTTAGCTCTTCCAGAACACTCCCGTTCCCTAGTTGACCATAAGTGATCCTTTGAAGCGTTGCACAATTAATTGCAAGTATAACTCTGCAGAGCTGCAGATAAGTTGCGTGGATACGGCAGTGTGAGTTTCCATCTGAAGGGATTATTAGCGAGGATCGGCGTAAGATTTGTGAGGGCCTCTGAGTCTGCATCCGGCATGGCTGCGATCTGTCAGCTGACACCCACTCTGACATCCCGTGGGGACCCACTCGCCCTCCCAGATGGGCCTGGTCCTGGCCGCTTGTCTTGTGGCGAAATGCGCATGTTGTTCCATGCATCCCCGCTTCTTTTTCTCTCAGAAACACTCAGCGGCAGTAAATGATTCCATTTGCTTCCGCCGGTCTTCATGCGCTGGAGCGTACGTGTCCCAGGATGGGCCCACCCACAGTGAACCAGATCCTGGATCAAACCAGGACCGCTGCTCTGAAATGGCAGTGGGTGGTATCACCTAAAATGGCCTTGCTGGTACCAAGAGCCAATCAAATAAGGGAGGAGCCTCCAGATGCGTCACCTGTGAGGCTTCTGGGGCTTGATGGATATGCTAAAGCTTGTAGGTGCTCTTTGGCCTGGCCTAGTGTTTAGCAGGCTACCCAAAACATTAGCTACTTGCTAATCTGTGATTTCACCAAATTCCTGAAGAATGCATTATAGGGAGACATACGGCGCATCATCGGAAAGCTAAAATGTATCAGCAGGATCACAAAGCTGAAGCCGTAAGATGCTTATCCATCACATTTCAGGAGAACAGATATAAATGGGCGCTGAGTGAAAGTGACATGGGAATGCAGATGTGCCTGTACAGAGTGGCGCACAGCAGCTGTAGCTGTTTTCTGCAAAAAAAAAATTTTAAATCACCTGCAGCTGAGATACTCATGATTCATTCTAGCTTTGCTTGCATTACTGCTAAACCTCTTTCAAAATTCAAACTGTCCAACAAGTGCTGAGAATTATAATAACTGCTGTCCAGTAAAACGAAGCACCAGCATGGAGACGGCTGCTTCTGAGCAAACACTTGAACCAAATGCTTGAAAATGCCAGACATGGTGTTACTTGTTCGAGGCTCAGGCAAGCTTGTGGCTGTCAGGTAATCAGCAAATCACTCAAGCTCCAAGCAGTTTCTCATATAATTTTGAGTATCGAGGAGAAAAGGATTATTTACCTGTTTCTGCTTGCAGCAGATATACGATTAAACAGATTAAATCTTCCTGACAGTTCTCTCTTCTTAATTTCTTATTCTTGCTGAATGTGGTTTTGATGGGATTATACAATAAAATGTTTTCTCAAAAGCTGTCGCAAAAAACGGATAACATAAGTACATACATAAAAAAAACCTTGATAAAAATCACAAACAAACACTGGATCTGAAAAAGTGGCGTCATCAGTGGTGGAAGTGATTAAATCAAAAGAACCTGATATTTGCATGAAAAAGCAGCTCAGTACATGTTCAGATTTCGAGTCCTGAATGGGCTTGTTCACACCACATCCCGGCAAGGGCTGTCTGCCCCGTTTGTCAGGATAGGATTTATGACGAGGCCTGTTACACGCGTGCCCCGTGACTCAGTACCATAGCTGTAAACCAGTGTGGGGCTGATCTTCATGGTATCTGTATGCCAAGGAGGGGGACCACTGTGAGTTACAGTTAACCTCACTGACTAGGAGAGAAAATATGAGGCACTTTGATGGATAATGACATTAATAATCGGTCTTAATTGAGGGCCTGGTGATGCCAGAAACCCATAATGTCTAAAAGGGGCTTATGATGGATTACCACGCTCAGCCAAGTCAGTGATAAACTGCAGCAGTGCTCAGTTTTTACATGGCCTGACAGGCTAGAAGTGCCACCCGAAGGTGAAATCCCATCAGGGGAGGCGGTGGAGAACTTGTGTGCTGGGCACAGATGTTATGAACATGCCAGACTATCAGAACAAAACGGGAGACAGGCTTCATCGATGAAGGATCAGTAGGGAAAGACCAGCAAAATCATTCATCCATCTCTCAAACTGAAAGGCTCTCTTATGACCGTGACGCTAAACAGAAACACAGCAATCCACCTAGACTAATGCTCTTCTCACGTGTGTGAAGACCACAGTCCATCTGTCTTTTCAGAACTGGAAAACACGGTGAGTCCATGGTGCCTCAGACTCACATGTCAACACCTTCAAAACAAATATTGTCAGATAGAAATATTTCCTCTCAAACTGTTCCTGGTCTTTCATAATGACCTTCTTTCATTAACCTGCTTAACTGAGCGTGATTAATTGCGTCCGGGTAAGTTTCACAATAAGGTGCTTACTGTTCACTACAGAGCATGTACACTAGGCCAGGCCCTCATTGTCTGTGACTGGAGCAGGACAAGCTGTCATCAGGCTAAATGTAACAGTCTATAGAAGCCAACAGGCTCAGAGCAGGCCAGACGTGCCAGCAGGATGACTTTAAAATGCTCATTTGGTGTGGTGTTTATTATTCTATTTGGGTTTGGAGTTCGGTACCCTGTGTCTGGATTCTGAGATATCCATATGTCTTCCTAATGACTAACACATTTGTGGCTGGGCTTACAGTCCCTGAAGCAGGATGTTGTGGTGACGAATGCAGTGGGATGCCCAGTGATGACCCCAGTTTTCATTGCAGGTGCACGTACCCCAGCCGTGGTGCCAGGCCGGGCCCCCAGTGTCCCCTCCACCAGCACCACCATCTTGCCACACCCCCACAATGGTAAGGGGAGCATATAAATAGATTCAACCAGACGCAGATCAAAAATATAAAAAAAATAATAATCATTCCAGAAAGTCCCAAAACTTGAATTTGCTTTTTTGACCCTAAACACTACAGGACAACAACTATTTACATAACACTTATATTGCGTTTTTGTGTTATAAGTAATCTAGAGATCTTTTAAAGTATATCGGCGGTTGTGCATAGGTGATATGGAAATACTATGCCATTTTATATAAGGGAATTTTGCATCTGTGGATTTTGGTATCCGCATGGGGTCTTGAACCAAATCCCCCATGGATACCAAGGGATGACTACTGATTTAAGGTTGTGAATTATTTGACAGTCCAACATGGCTGCCACTACCTTGGTTTTGTTGTGAGAAAGTGTGCGAAAGTGTTTTTATGCTGTGAATGTCTCTGTCCTTTCACTGCACTGGACAGAACCCAAACACCACCAACCTGGCCTGCTTGGCATTGTATGCTGATCCTTGTGGTTGTATTCTCCTTGTATGTGAGCCAGGTCTACTGATGTTTCATCAACTGTTCCCTAGATCTGACGGGACAAGGCCATTTGGCAACAGCTCTGATCATCGCCATGTCAACCATATTCATAATGGCCATCGCCATTGTACTCATCATCATGTTCTACATCCTTAAAGCCAAGCCCAGCGGCCAGGGTGGGTCTCCCTCTCTCAGTTGGCTGCATGTGCTTCTGCTGAGAGCTGACTCCTCAAAGACATTCTTTTGGCTTCTCCCTCATCTCCAGCCTGCTGTACAGGTCAGGGGGTGAAGACAGTTGAGTCACAAGTCACCAAAGGAGAGGAGAAGAAGGAGGTTCAAGGTGAGGAATTTAAATAAACAACCCACAGTGTTTCAGTCAAGAAGTTCACCTCTGTGCCTGAAGTGGGGGCAGCCTTCTGAAAATAAAGATAGAAACAGGTGATTGTAATAAATACATATATTTAATGCCAGCCAAGTACTTCACATTAAAAACAAGCACTTTCCCAGCTGACGGGGAACGTTCCCAGAACTTTGGCCAATGTTATGTGATGGTCCATTCAAAGGTGGCAGAGAACGTCCTTAAGTTTTGACCTGAAATTCCTTTTAACACAATTTATAATTCATAATAGAATATTATATAAAAGTGCTGTATGTGTGTACTGCAAACACACCTCACAGCCTCGAACCTTTGATGAATTATACAACAGTGTCACCCGCTGCTCTACCACAATTGTCATTTGCTTTTATCTTACTACTACATTATACTGGGATAATATTCTGGGAACATCAGGGATATTGGACATACCATATTGTAATAAGTGATGGGCATATTCATAAGTTCCGATCCTATTCCAATACACAGCTGCCAATACAGATACTGATTCCAATACAAGAGACCTTTTTACTTTTTTTTTTACCTTTTACGTTAAGTCTGTTTTGCTTGCTTTATAATAGGGTTGTACCCAACTCAATGTGATTTGGCTGTTCAATACGAATATTCAACTATTTGGTCAAACTTTGTTTAACTCATGCCAAAAATGATCTTGGCCAGATATTTGCTAATGTGGATTTTTTATTTGCAAGTGCCCTGCTACGATTTAAAAATAATTTGATGATTCCCCTTATTTATAAATCCTCATTGAAATGTCATCCATTTTATAAGCTTGTATCTGTTTTGTCAAATTATTGTAATGCACTCTGACTGCTTTGGCGATTGACTGCAACTTCAGGCCTCATACCTGAGCTACGTGGGGTGTGGGCACTTTACATGCTCTCCCTGGGTCTGTGAGGGATTCCATCCACAGTGAGCTAAATGTGCGGCTGAGTTTCCCTAATCCACGTACAGACTGTGATCTCTGTTACTGCTTAATGGGGAGCGCGAAGCTCACCACGAAATGCAAAAGGAACTTTTCCTAGATGCGGCCTTTAAGAATTACAGTCCATGCCAAGCTTCTAGTCAATGGATAGGCCGCATTAAATATCCATGCCTGGTAGCACCGTGACTGATGCTCCTGGTGAAGGCTTGAGTAAATGCTCCCTTCAGCAAGAGGCAGGATGCAGGACAGCGGCCTGAAAGACAGCTTTCCTCTTTTCCCTGTCTAGGATTCTCTGAGTCACTGAGGATGAGCAAGTACAAAGCAAGACCCCTTGTACTGTAATTGGGTTTTTATTACTATAAATTATCCAGTTATTTCTCACGCATTAATTCACAGAAGATTCAACTTCTCCTCTGTTCATTTCTGCATGACCTATTGGGATTCGTTGGTATCTGACAGGCTTACAGACACTTATATTGCTTAGCATCTCCAAGGCACTCCCCTGTTGTGTGTAACCCTGGTTTGTGTTCACAGAAAACATAGTGATCTTCACTGAAGCAGACGGATTTGACAAACTGAAACCCACCCCACCGAAGACGGTGAAAAGGTAAGCAGGAATGACTTCCCCGGAGCACCATCACTGTTAGAATGGTGTGGGGCTCAGCAGGTTAAGCCTCTGTGCTGGATATTAGAAGGTTGCCAGTTTGAATCTCATCTGCAGCAGCATTGTTACAACCCTATTAAGCCCTTCAGCAGGGCCTTTAACCCAGTGAAAAATGCTTCAGGGACACCAGGTTGATGTATTCAGACTGCAAGCGGTGCTCACCTATATGAGTGTGCATCAAAGGAGAGAGAGAAGATATGTGAGAACTAAAAAAATCCTGATGTTCTTGTGCTAATGGGAAATAAAGCATTGTTTAATTTCAGAAAATTTAAAGAACTTTAGAGAGTAGGATTATTCCGGTACTCTAAGAGAAATACATACATGCCGACTGCTTCAAAGAAGGGAGAATCTGGATAAAGCAGAAAAACATGTCAATTGTGTGCATCCATCAGACAGGCATGCCTCCTGCTTTTGACTTTAGGGCAGAGAATGGCAGAAGTTCTGCTAGCAGGATGGCGGCTACATGGAGGTGATTTTTATCTGCTAAGGATAATTAAGTTGCCACAGGACAAGATCCAGCAGTGGAGCCTTTCAGTGCATAGTGCTGCATGTGCCTTTTCGGATGGGTACGGCTCACCCAAAAAACTGATTTCACTCCAGGATTTAGCACTCGGAACAGCGCTTCACTTGACGGGCCCTGGGGCCTGCAGGTTCAAGGAGATGCGCACAGATGCAGGAGTCGTGGAGCAAGCGGGGATCACATGTCAAAAGCACCTGGTTAAGCGTGCACACTGTGAGGGGCAGTGTTTCCTCTGCCCAGAGCCATTTCACATAACTCTGGGAATGTGCTAGGCCACGGCACACACATCCTAAGGAGCTATTGTTCTATGCCATGTTTTATGAGGTCACAAAGCAGACACACACATACCCACGCGGCCGCATGGGTGGCGTAAATCTGGGCCACGCTGGACCGCTGGGTAACTTCCTGGCCATCATTAAGGACCCTTGCCCTGTCGCCTCGTCACCACAAGGGCTGAGCTGCACGGCCTGGCAGGGGCGCTAATCCGCAGAGGTGGGTGCCAAGCCAACACGGGTGTCAGGTGACACAGAAACAATGGCACGCTGTGGCATCCCTGCGCTCGCGACTTCAAACAAAGGAGGTTTGCTGGCATGGCTGGGAGAGGGGGCATGCGGAGGGCAGCTGCCGGCTCAGGGCTGCAGGCCGCTGGCATGGCTGCTCGCCCGCACGACGCCACCAGTACCGAACGCATCACAAGCAGAGCACTGACTACCGGCCGTCTCCCCCCCGCGCAGCGAGAACGACGCCTCCTCAGAGAACGAGCAACTCCTGAGCCGCAGCATCGACAGCGACGAGGAGGCGTCTTTGGAGAAGCAGGAGGCCGCCGACCTGTGCCTACTGTCGCTGGTTCACCTCAGCAGGGACAAGGCTGGCAGTGCCAGCCCCCTCTGCAGCAAGATCACCGGGGTGAGGCAGCCCGTTATCACAGAGGCGGCAGTGAGAGCCTTCATCACGCAATATCATTCATTTTGACAGTATCCTAGGGAATCCCGACTACAGACAGCACAGGTATTCCAGGGAATCCTGTCTTCAGACAGCGTAGGTGGTTCAGCAGGAGCCATGTATCGGAGCCTAGGGTGTAAGAACATTAAAATGACTCACATCTTCAAGGCAGAAGGACAAGCGGTGCCTGCCAGGATAGACCAAATGCTACACCTCTACAAAATACTTTCATAACCACAATAAAAGACAACCGGCATCTCTGTGCCCCTTACTGAGGGTTACTCGGTTGACATATTTACAGAAAATGTTGCAGTATGGGAAAGAAGACTCCCCACTGACAAGATCTTCACCTCCTTAATGCCTCATGCCTTGCCCTGCCAAAGCTCTTTGTTCCCTTTGCTTTGTTGATGTAGATTCAGAGTCGGAGGAGAAAGATCCTGGACCTTTATGCAAAGGTGTGCAGTGATGCTGAGGGTGAGGTTCTTATGATAATCCACTTCCTTTACTGGCAGCAAGCAGGACAGCAGCTTCTGGGCATCTGGGCTAGCTAGGCCACAGATAACCATGTAGAACCACACTGGACAGGATACCAGTCCATCCTGGGGCATATACACATACACACATTCGCAAACTATGGGCGAGTTGGAGCTGCTATTCTAAGTGTATGTCTTTGAACATGAAAACACAGGGAGAACATGCAAACACAGAGGCAACATGCAAACATGGGGAGAACCCAAAAGTGGGGAGAACATGTTAACATGGGGAGAACATGCAAATACAGGGAGAACATTCAAACTCTACTTACACAGAACAGGCAGGTAATTGTATCATGTAGTTATTTTTAATTTTACATTTCACAGCAGATACACACAGGTTGGGATGGATCTTTGTCCTTTGGGGGGTGTATGCATCCCTAGGAGGCACCTGAGACTCACTGTGAAGCAAACCCCTCATCCCTGTCCCCCTCAGGGCTGAGCCCTACCGAGCTGCCCTTTGACTGCCTGGAGAAGACCAGCCGCATGCTGAGCTCCACGTACAGTGCAGACAAGGCCGTGGTGAAGACGTGGCGCCACCTGGCGGAGAGCTTCGGCCTGAAGCGGGACGAGATCGGCGGCATGTCCGATGGCATGCAGCTGTTCGACCGCATCAGCACGGCGGGGTACAGCATCCCCGACCTGCTCACCAGGCTGGTGCAGATCGAGCGGCTCGACGCTGTGGAGTCGCTGTGCGCCGACATCCTGGGAAAGCCGGGGGGCACCTCGCCTGCCGGCCCCGCCCTCTCCTTCCGATGCGCCAGCGTCTAAGTACCTCCCGTCCCTATGGCTCCGGCGTCAATATGAAGAATTTCTGATGGCCTTGGTACACACATGGGAAGATAAGCAACTGCGTTTGGTATGGCGCCCCCTTCCTAGAGTGTCTATATCATCCTCTCACTCTATCAAGGTATATAAACAAAAAGAAAAAAAAAAACATACAAAAAAAAACGAAAGTGGTGTTTATGGAAATCTAATCTGATTTCTTATTTCTCTCTTTAACAAAACCTCTGGCACCAGACGCTACACAAACCTTAGCAGGGAACTTTTATTCACATCTGTTGTGGAGACCTAAGGTCAATTATGATTTGAGGAGACAACCTGGCGCACAGGTTACTGCAAACAGGTTACTTAAAAAACCCCAGCTCCTGTGTCACGTGAAGTCAGACAGTATCTTTGCACTGGTGCTAACACTATCCATCTCTGCGGGCCTACGCCACATCTGTCAAAACGTTAAGACCAGAATTTTAGGTTTTCACGTCAGAGTAGAAGTACCTCTTTATTCTCTGTGTGGATATTTATCCGGAAAGCTGTAATGGCTGAAGGTTCCAGAGGCTCCTCTCAGTATTAACGAGCAGACCTCGTTAAAGTGTGTCTGAGGGTGCCCACACATCATAAAGCCTCTGTCGGCCACGCTGGCTGCTGTGAATGTCTCCGGTGGTTTTTAATTGCCTAATATGGGGTAGTTAACAACTGCAGTGCCAAGTGCTTGTGATATCCAGCTCCCTGTCTGCTAATAAAGTCCAAGGTGAAGGCACCGCAGGACCTAGACTGTTAATAATTCATTTTTGCAATTAGTAATAATTACTGTCCTATGCTAGACACTGGAAGCATATATCTACAAGATGATAGTAAATTTACAAAGATCCTTGTACGTTTTCTCCCCACAATAAACCACCCAACACCCAAGCTGGCTGTTGCCCTTAAGAGGGTTTTTGCAATGCAGTTTGCAATGCAAGTATCTCACCCTTATATCCTTAATCTTAGACTAAGACACATTTGAGTTTTTCTTTACAGACAGGCACAGGGGGAGAGCTGTACATGGAGCAGGTCTCTAGCTATGGAAATGATTATAACTGCATGCGTGACGACTTATTTAGCATGTTTAAAGAACACCGAAACCTTTGCTTTGTCTAAGAAGTAATATAGAAGGTCGTATTGTTTTATGAAACTAAACAAAGAAAATGCCTTAAAGTGTCAGTGACTGATACATTATCTACAAGCCAATACACTTACCTCATCTACATACTGTATGAAAGTAGAGAAATAAGAATGAAAGCAATATGTAAAATGTATATATAACTTATTATTGTACATATGCATCAATGAAAACATCAATAAAATCAATAAAAACATAAAAACGTACTCTTGTGCCAACTATTGCAGTATGTCAGCTTACCGTCCTTTGCACATTACACATTAAAGAATGAGTTGGAGAACTGGGGAGAGGCACAGTCAGAAAGAAATGAACGAAGAGCCCTGAAGTGGAAAGGCTGTGCACTGTGTTCTGAGCTTTAGCTAGGAGACGCTCATTCTTAAGTCGATTCAATACAAAAAGAAGTATAATTAAGTATAATCCCCATTCCCTTTAATTACTTTAATTCACCTCAGTAAATATAATGTCTGTCATTAGAAAAGAAAGGATAGCGTTAGCAAGCATATGCGTGCTCGGCCAGCCCTCGCTGCCAGGCATCTCTCAACCCCAATCACAGTCTGGCCTGCTCGCTACCTGTGGGGCCACTGGGCATGACCACATGGCACCCTCCACT
>JAODKL010000001.1:34551852-34564910 GCA_026780765.1 Petrocephalus schoutedeni | reverse complement strand
GCAGTTCTGAAGGCGAAAGGGGGTCAAACACCGTATTAGTATGGTGTTCCTAATAATCCTTTAGGTGAGTGTATAATATAAGGATGCATTTTATCTTCAAGGACAATATATCTTGTATGCGTTTCAGTCATTTTCATTGCATGAGGCTAATTAGATTCCGAGTTTTGTGGTTAGTTTACCTCCTGTTGGGTGCTGAATTACCTGCTCACAGCTTTGTCTAAATGTCACAGGGGTTAAATGCAGAGGATACATTTTTGTTATTGTGCACTGTGTGAACAATAGCAATTAATCATCTTATTAAAATAATTTCATCAACAGTTAAAAAATCCTGAAACCCATCATTCCACAAACCAGGGGTAGAAAATAGCAAATTTTATTCTTTATTTTTGAATATAAAGACATTTTCACACATACAAAATGCACACAGTGCAGAGTGGAGAGAGTCGGCTAGAGCTGCCCGCAGTCTGTAATAATGCGTATAACTTGCTTCCCACTTTTCAAGCCAAGCTGTCCCATCTGCGTGACCACTATCTGGTCACGCTGGGAAGGTCTGGGAAGGGTCCACTTGAGTCAAACGGCTCTGGCACTCCTCAAAAATCTTCTTGAAGGACTGTGCCAGTTCTTCGTTCTTAAACTTAACTGCCAATTGCTCAATCTTCCCATCTCCCTCTGAGGAAACAAGAAGAGCATCCACATTTACCCACATTTCAGACGAAATGCCCAGCACCAGTTTTTACACGTATGATTCGTAATTCTGGCAAAGTGCTTTTTGGCAAACACCAAGTCCTAACATACACGTCTTATGCAGACTTGCCACGGGTGTGACAGGAGGATTACCAGAGTAGTCGGTGGCAGTCCACACCAGAGCGCTGTTTGAGGTGCTCATGGACTTCAGCTCCATAGCCGTGGTGATGGTGTGATTAGCACACACTTTGAGAACCTGCTCCCTCCGCATGAGGACTCTGTAGTAGCACTTCTGCAGCTGGCAGAGGATCTTCATGTCTCCCACACCACGCTCTTTCCACTGGCTCAGGTCACGGTCCCAGCGGTAAAGCTTGGCTCGATCTTTGAATAAGACCTCTTCATCTTCCTCACCAGACTTTATCTCCACCTCCAATCAAAAAACTCATTTAAAATCTGTATCTGCAAAGCACATAAGTGCCGGAGGCCAGGTGCACAAAACCTTAATATTTCTCGTAAAGTTTGAGTTAAGGTTTCTTTAAAATAAAAATCGGTTGCACAAAACAACCTTAAGGATTTAAGGTTAAGATTTCCTTAAAATGTTTACTTAAGGAGAAACTTAAATTACATTTGAAAAATCCAGCAGCAAGTCTCACACTAGAAGTTACTGAAGATAATCCAGACTAGGTTGCAAGCAGTTTAATATATGAAGTGTTTTCTTCTACCAAATTCCACATCATATAACTGTGCAGAAGATATCACCACAGTGATCGTACTTGTATCTTCTGCGCAGTGATACAACATTGCCGTTGGATTTTTCTAATGTATTTTTCTGGCACTTTAAATCACCACAGAAATAACGGGAGCGCATGGCTTTCTATTCCAAAGAAGCCCAACATTTCTACAGCCATCTCCAAAATTATACAACTTCCAGCAGAAAAATATACATGAATATATAGCACTAAAACCCCTCTAAAACATTTTTCAGTTTTGGGTAGGACTGCCCCTTTAAATAAATCCTTCAGCTAAGGAGAATTAAATATTAAGTGTCATACTTAGGGGGAAAACTTAAGGTATTTTGTGCTACCACCCCCCTGGTTTTTACAGAACGATGAACCAGTGAACATAAGAATGAACATTAGGTCAAGTGTCAATATTCATTCAACACTCTGCTCTGGCCATACATTTCATTTGGCAAGCCACCCAGCCCGCAGGCAGGCGGCGGATGGGCTCTACGGCGTTACTGTAACTTAGAAATGGCCAAGCTATGGCTAAAGCTTATACCTCTGGCAGGTGAACAATAGGCTCAAAGTGGACATCGTCACCATCCCCCTCGTGTTCTACTTGCTGGGACACAGTACAAGTCCCAAACACGGCAGCGCCTGCATTAGCCCAGGTAAAACTGGAATCTAGAAACATGAGGAGTGGGGGACATTTTTAGGTCGAGATGAGACGTGGTAAAACTAGATACCATATAAATGGTTTCAGTTGTTAACACTAAGTGGGCCAACCTTGTTTTGCAAAAGCATATTCTCCTGAACTCTTTGCGAGCTCTGCAAAGGAAATTGCTCCCACAGACTGAATTCCGAATGAAAAGGTATCTGTAATAAGGAAAAACAGATTACTCATATAGAAAATCAGTGCATGTTTAAGTGAAATAGCCATTTCAGTACACAATACTGATGTACTACATGTTCATCTACCTTGACTGGTAGAGTCTGGCTTATCGATCTTCTTAGCAGACAGGTCAATGGGGCAGCTGTCTCCAGCAACAAAGCCTGGGCGAGCGTCACTTGTGGAATCAGGCTCGATTTCAGGGAACTTGACCATGCCCTGATTCACATTCGCAGTGACATCGCTACTGCTGGACACAGGAGAAAAAGACAGCTCTTCTCTCCTCTGAATTTCCTGAAATTAAACAGTTGAACAAAGTGAGCGTGATGATTGCGGATGGTACACAGAAATAACCACCAGAAGTCCTTGTACTTTTCTGCTGTCCCCTGCCTCGTCAGCCTCTGTCTGGGGATGCTGGAGGCACATGACTCTGCCCTGGTCAGTTACAGGTACACCATCGCAGGTCACGACTCCATCACCCAGCCCTTTTCCTTTAGATTCTGCAGATAAAAGTGAGAACACAGTATGTCATGAACTATCAGTGTGTAATCCAGAAATAACTGGCTGCTTATACAAACAGCCATGCCGACATGGCTCCGTCATGCTTCACTCCATTAGGAAGAATGGAGTAGAGGTATCTGCATTCATATACAGCCCAGCCAACTTAATTCATCCAGGGGGACCCAAGTCATGTCAGTCACTCACCTTTCAGCTGTACTGTGGCACCTTCTTCGGGGCTACTGGGATACAGCCTCCCGTTAAGCTTCTTCACTGCAGTCTCAAAATCTTCATCTGAAAGAAAAAGCATAAAAATGACAGGATTTCAAAATTCCTGCTCTTTGAGACAGCAAACCCATAAATAGGAGTATAAGAGGGGGTACATTTATGAACACCCCAGAATGAAACCAGTGGATGAACCAAGCAAAATCAATGAGCAGGTGGTAAATTACAAGAGGCTGGCCATCACCCACTATTCACCTTTTTCCAACACATGCAGTGAACTTAAACTCCCAGCACAATCCTTCATGGCTGAATAGACGGGATTGTACCCTGGTCTCTCCCATCCCCATTCAGTCCAGTTGTCCTGAATTCAGATTTTTCATGGTATTACAGATGCTGTGAGGAATGCTTACCTTCGTCCTCGTCATCACTGATGTAGCCAGGTTCATTCTTATAACAGAAGAAGGTGATTGGCAGCTGGAGCTCCCGGGCCAGGCGTGCTTGCTCATTGCTGGGCTCGCGCACAAACACGACCTGAACATCTTCCACATCTTCGCTCGTGTCTGTAATCTTTGTTCTGCCTTTACAGTCACTCGCAGCTTCTTATTGTAATGACACAGAATGCAGGGAGTTACACACAAGTCATTTTTAAGTGAAGGAAAGTCGGCTGCATAAATCCAGGAGCTGGTTTCAGGATAACATTCCTGCTTATGGATGAAATATGTTCATGGATTGCCATTTTCACACCAAAATCAGAATTGGATTCATGTCAAAAGGAGTCTGCTTGAAACAGGCCTCGCAGCAAGCTGTTCAAATGAGCAAAAAGACACATTTGACAATGGGGGGGGGGGGGGGGGGGGGTGGATTGGCTTGTCTCTGGGATTAGTTCCACACGGTTCTCAATCCACTGAACACATGCAGTACAAAACAATGTAAAAAACTTTGAGTGCTTCCACTGAAGAAAAGGATTTATTAATCATGACAAATGCCCCAGACCCCATGTGCGACTCCTAACTGCTCTCTGTTGAAAAGACAGTGCAGCACGTTGAGCGTTTGGCTTTCAGCCCCGTCTCCTTACAAACTCTAAATAACACAGGTTCTTCCATGTGGCTGATCACTAAATCACTGTGCAGTGTATCATGGCTAGAGCATGACCAAACCCCTGCATGCATGCTGCTGGTTACCAAAAAGCATCTGGAAAACCTCTGTCCACTTTCTAGAGAGTAAGTCAGCATTTCTCTCTCTCCAACTGACCCACAGTGACTTTTCCAGAAAAATGGCTGGGCCACAATGAAAATTGCTGAGCCACATTAACATCAAACTGGAACATGAGAAGCATGCAGCGTGTTAGGGCCTTGTTAACACACCGATCCACACCATCCAGGTTAAATCTGGCAGTCATTACTGCTGACATGTCACTGTGCAGTGACAGAGTACCTTGGGGATAGAATCGGTTGGGTGCTGCGCTGGTCCAAAATGCCATTGGATTATCTTTGAAAAGTCTAAAATCCAATCCTAAAAGAATAATGGTCGTAGATAAGAAAATTCCAATTTAGGTGATGATACGAAATGTTGGAAAGGGACTCCTGTACTTCATGCAAACTTTCAAATTACATCTTAAAGGCAACAGCAGTAGATTATTTGTATTGAATGTGCATACATATGCCCACACAATCCAGAAAATATAGTGTGTGTAGATGTGTATCCCTATTAAAGCATATAGAATGACACTATAAGCAGGGGTCCACATAAGTGGTACGCGAGTACACATGGGTGGGATCAACAGTAAAATATGCGATAGTTTTACTCGCATGGGTGTGATCAATACTAAAATGTGCGGAAGTTCTCAGTCGTCTTCACGGCGCAAAAGCATATCTAATTTGAGTAACTTCATACTGGAGCTTTAATTATTAGAGCTCTAGTATGGTGTTGCTCAAATTAGGTAGAGTTTTGCGCCGTAAAGACCAAAACTGACACGCATTTTACTTGATCCCGCCCATGCATACTCACGTACCACTTATGTGGACCCCTGGCTAAGCATATAGAATGAGTCTCAAATGTATGGAATTAGAGCTGAAGTGAGACAGCCACTGACTTGACCACCTTCTCATATACAATGAGATGCTTATTTGCCAGAGAAGTGTACATTAACAGAACCACAATCTGAAGCTTCAGACGACAACCTGAACCCTAATGTAGATAGGCTGCTTTTGCTAGACCACAAATCAAACAGTGAGCATATCCTACCTCCCTCTGGAACTCTGAATGCAGGCATCATGGGACTTGTAGGGGGCTGAGGGTCACAGATGGAAATCTTGAAGCTTGGGGTTGAAGCAGTGAATGCTTTCTCTTTTGGTTTTATCTTACTGGAAACATTCTGTGTACATGATGATGGGCTTCCAAAGATTTTCTGGACAGAGTGAGAGCCAAAGACAAATTTGGGAGGCGAAACCACAGCTGCAGATGGGCTATGCGAGTGCACCATGAACGGGGCAACTGTCGTATTGTCTGGGGTACATGCCCCAGGAGAAGGTTTTTCTTCGGAAGTTCCTTTCAACATCAAAGCAGCAGGCTTCTTACAGAGAGCTTCTTGTGAGGGGCCTTCCCCAGGTGAAATGGGTACGACTAGAACCATGTTTTCCTGAGCATCCTTAGCTTTCTCAAAAACATCCTTAAAAGAATTTGCCACTTGCTGTAATTTAAAGCGAACAGCCAGTTGCTCAATGCTACCCTTGCCTTCCGAGTAGTCAAAAGCACTCCAGACCCATGCCTTTTCTGAACCCTTCATGGGTTCCAGCTTCATGCTGGACGTAATCCAGTGATTAGCACACAGTTTGAGCACCTGGTCTCGCCTCATAACAAGTCGTACACGTTTGGAATCATAATTCTGCAGTATTTTGAGATCCCCGATACCCCTCTCTTTCCACTGCTGAAGATCTTTAGCATAACGAAACAACTTTGCTCTGTGGGTGAACACCACCTGTTCATTTTCTTCACCTGTTGAGATCTCCACCAAATCAGGTAAGGGCACAATGGGCTCAAAATCTCGATCTTCTTCTTGAGTTGTTTCAGATTCCTCATCTGTGCCAACGGATATTCTGCTCTGGTTAATTCTTGATGGAGATTTGGTGGGGGTGACAACAGGCTGGAAACTGAAGTTGAAACCAGATGTTGATTCTCCAAAACGAAACAATGCCCTCTGAACAGGACTGTTAGACGATGGGGAAGCACACAGAGATGCTTCTGAGCTATCATGCAAGGGTTCTTTTTCATAACAGTCCCATTCCAAAGTACAGATTGTACGATCCAAATTGCTCTTATAGGCCAACCTCGAAGTGTCAGCAACAGTTGCAGTACTGACTTGACCTTCATCCAGACTCATTTTTGCGTCAGTCAAGAAGGATTTCAGATCTTTTAAGCCAGATTTCATCTCCTCTGCTTTTTGAATCAGATGTGCAGTCCTTCCAGAGTCAATTAGTTTGTGAGGAGTTTGCAAAGGTATATCTAGGAGAAGTTTCTGACACTCCTCAAACTTTAGCTTAAACTCTTCTGCCAAGTCAGGCGTTTTAAACTTGGCGGCAAGCTGCTCCAGCTTGGCATCACCATCAGAGAAATCATTGGCAAGCCACATCCAAGCTTTCTCAGACCCAGAGAGGGGCTTCAGATTCATAGTGGTGGTTATCCAGTGGTTGGCACACACCTTGAGCACCTGTTCTCTCCTCATAAGCACTCTAAGCCTTCCATTTTCTTTGTTTTTCAGAATCTTCAGATTTCCAACGCCTCTCTCTTTCCACTGGCTAGAATCTGCATCAAATCTAAAAAGCTTAACACGCTGCGAATACAACACATCCTCGTGTTCTTCCCCTGTGACCAGATCCACTTTCTCAGGCATCTTGACCACAGGCTCAAACTGAATGTCATCATTCTCCTCAGTCTTGTACATATCGTCTTCATCCTGAACGGAGGGATTAATTTTAACAGGAGGCTGAAGCGATGTAAAAACCTGTTCACCTGCTTGGGTGAAACCTTTAAAATCAGGATCCTCAAAATGAAAGTCACCCTGAGAGGATTTGGTCAAACCGTGCAGATTTGCAGATTTAGCATGACATACAGGACTTTCACCTTGTTCACCTTCAACTGGAAAAGATGACTTTGTAACATCTGCACCATACTTTTCTTTGTCTTTAGTTTCACTAGTAGTACTTTTTGGAAAGGATGATCCAAAAGTGGGCACTGAAGTCTTACATGATGAATTCTCTTTAATAGACTCCTGAATGCCAAACTTAAACCCTCCAGGAGTGATTGGCATTGAAAAAGAAAAGACACTGCTGGAGGAAGAGGTGGTTGACTTCAGTTCAACCTTAGATGAATGTGCAGCCTTGTCATCAGCTTGGCCAAATTTAAAGGTGCTGGGAGCACTGAAGTGAGGAAATTGCTCTGGTGATTTCTGATTTAAGCTCAAGCCTGAACTTGAAGATGCAGCTTTGACATTTGCACTAGAATTGGGGGACCCACAGCAAACACAGTTACTTGAAGAGGATTCATTTCTTGTCAAACATTTCTCACAATCCCATGGTCCATCCAGCATCTGGATTTTGGAGGGAGCCTGACAGGCAATACAGTGAGTTGCAGTGGCCTCATTCCTAACTGCACAAGCGTCACAATCCCACTGACCAGACTTCTTAGTAAACTGAGCACCAAATCCACCGCTACTTGCTAGTTTCATTGCAGATGTGGAATCCTGCAAAGATTTGTTGGGATTTGGAGACTGACAGGCAATGCAGCATGCTGCAGTTGCCTCATTCCTTACCGCACAAATGTCACAATCCCACTGACCAGATTTTTTAGTAAACTGAGCACCAAACCCACCACTTGAGAAAGTACTTGCTGGTTTCACCGTCACTGCAGAATCCTCCAAAGAATTCTTGCAAGGATTTGGAGCCTGACAGGCAATGCAGCATGTTGCAGTGGCCTCGTTCCTTACCACACAAGTGTCACAATTCCACTGACCAGACTTCATGGCAAACTGAGCACCAAACCCACTGCTAGATGACCTACATGTTGGTTTCACAGCCACTGCAGAATCCTTTGAAGATATCTCTGGAGATAACTTTTCAGGAAACTGAGCAGTAGTGGTTGATTCGGAGCTAGTCCCAAACTTGAATGATGTAGGTATTTGTGGAAATGATACAAATTCCAATGATGCAAAATTTGAGCCTGAATTTTTCTGGCAGTCTTTACCAAACTGAAAAGTAAAAGCTCCCGAGGCAGGTATGGGAGCTACAAACCCTTTAACGTCAGATGACTTGACTTCTGGCTTCACCTTCACATTTGGGTTAGCATTCTGGCAGGCAGCACACGACACAGCTGTAGAAGAGTTTCTTATACAACACACACTACACTCCCACTCTCCTTCTTTCTTTGCAAACTGGGCCCCAAATCCTGAGCTGTCTCTCCGGTCCACTGTCTGAGACACAACACATTTCATGGAGACATTCTCTTTTTGGTCTTGCATCATAGACATCTGGGCCTGGTCAAACTTGCCTTTGAAAAGGGCTGCCTCTTCGACACTTTTAAAACGGATGGCTAGCTGCTCTGGCTTGGGAATCTCATCTGCATAATCAACTGCATGCCAAACCCAGGATCTATCAGAGCCAGCGTTTGGCCTGAGCTCCATATCCTCAGTAATATAGTGGTTGGCGCAGATCTTCAGCACTTGGTCTCTCCTCATTAGAAGGCGGATCTTGCCTGATGTCTTGTGTCTCAGTATTTTGATACTGCCAATGCCCCTCTCTTTCCACTCCTTACTGTCACTTTCAAAGCGGAACAGCTTGGCTCTTTTACAGAACACCTCCTCTTCCTCCTCTTCCCCAGTTTTTATATCCACTTTATCCGGCAGAGGCACGATAGGCTCAAAGTGAGGGCCATCCTCATCCTCTTCTACCTGAGTACTGTCATTGTCACTTTCCATGCCTTTTTCATCTCGCTGCTTTCTGCTTGCCTTGGACACCATATCAAACGCTGGTTTAGACATACCTGTGAAAGTGGACGCCTTTTTTTTAACACATGTGCTCTGGTTCCTTTGATTCTGCGTGGCACTGGCTGTTGAAAGCCCAGAGGAACCTTTATCGCCAAAACTGAAGACCCCACTCTGACCAGGCGTCTGGTTTTCATCCGGATGCTTCTCCATTAGAAACCCTTCAGTTCCTGTATATATATCAGCGGTCAAAGGCCTCAGAAGACTTTCATTATTTTTTGCCTGAGCAGATGAGAAGGTAAAATCTCCATCGTTTGATTTGAAATTTGAATTGAACTTGAAAGCAGCTACTGGGGTAGACTGGGCTATTACTCCGGGAGGCACAGCGGGGCTTCCAAAACCAGCCTTCACAAGATCTGGGAAGTTCTCTTCCTCGCATTTCGGCAGTTGCAGCTGTGGCCGAGACTTGGTGAAATAACCAGGCTCAGGCAGAGTGGGGTTAGCAGTGGCCTGAGAAACAGCATGGCTGTAGTAGTCCTCGCCATAGGGGGGCAAAAGGCTGGGTGCCGGCTGGTCGAAATGCAAAGGGGCACCATACAGCTGGTCATGGGGATATATGTGTGGCAGGGGGGGAAGGCTGTTCATCCGATAGACTGGAGCCTAGAAAAAGAAGGGTCACTAAGAAGAATCCACTTTAAATCCAGTAGTAAAAATGAGACATGACAAAAGATCATGCTTTGTGTGAATTCAATGGGATTTATATTAATACATTACTTACATTTACTTTTACAAGTTATTTTAATAACTGAAAAACATACACATTTCACATTACTTCAAAAAAGTAAAAATACACACCTTAGCTGGAGTTACATTGGTAGCTGTACGAAGGAGGTATTGCGAGTTAGAAGCTTGGGGCTGATTGTAATACCCAGAAAGACCACTTGTTGCCACTATGAAGACAATGTATAAAATGTGTTATACGTCTGATAAAAAAACCAAAATACTACCAGTGCAAACAAATGTATCCAGAGCAGGGATACAGAGTGTTCATGAAATGATCTACGCGTGGATCAGCAACAAACAAGTATTCATTCTTAATACACTCCTCCTTAAGGAATACCATCTCAGTATTCTGAGGAGCCGTAGCCATAAAAATAGAAATGGTTTGTAGAATTGCAATGATCCACTACCCTCTGAGGAAATATGGGTGATTATGTTCATCTGAAGTCCGTTTGCCTTTGGGGGAAAAAAAGCAGGGAACAAGAGCAGCCTTGGTGAATCACCTGTGAGGGGGGCACCATGGAAGCTCTGGGCTGGTGAAAAGGACCCGCCATGGGATTCCACTGTGGGGGCCTCGCCAGGTGCCCGAGGGGGGGTGGATGCCATAGACCCAGACCAGTTGTGTAGCTCATTCTATGTACAAATCAGAGACAAGAGCTCAACATCTGACAGCTTCTCTCCTGCTCGGAGGACACAAGCTGCACCATGCAACAACTGGCAGGGAGCAAACGGTGCGCACTAAGTTCTGCCCACAGGCTAACAACCATCCTGAGGAGGCATCAAACGTGCCAGATGAAAGGCACTAAACCTGCAGGAGGGAGCAGAGAATTAAAAACAACATTCGTAAATAAATTTGAGGTGGTATGCCAACCGTTAGGGCCTCCATTTCTTGGCACAACATCTGGAACACAGACGTCTGGTCCTCAGCCCACTGAGGGGGGGTCTTAGGCAGGACCTAGAACCCAGAGAAAGAGAGAAAATGCTGGGGTAGGGGCTATGGGGCATGGTGAGCGACTAAGGACATCACTGCACACCGATTCTAACACACCACAAGCCTTTTTGAGGGTGAAACTACACTCTTGGCTGCCAGGGACTTGGAGCTCTCAACATGTGAAGAGCTATCAGAGGGGTCCAATAGCACAATGTTGGGCTGCGACTCCTGACAGTTGGTCACATCTTCCAGGGCCTCTGTTCCCTCCCCCAGCTGCTGGCTGACCTCACTCAGCCAATCCATCAGCTCCTCCATTGAAATTGGCAGCTGCACATACGACGTTCAGTTATTACACACATGCACTTGTCATTATTTAAGCATTGAGAAAAGCACACCAGATACGTGTTCAGTAAATTGGCAGCATGGTAGAATGTCATGGTTCAGAGCTTGGATTCGTAACCTAAGGGTTGAATCCCTGCTTGTGTCTATGATGTACTTATCCTAATCAGCTCCATGCAGCATCAAATTACTAGTGTGTAGGCACAGTGAGCCTCACCTTCTCAATATCGGCAGCATCAGCTTGGTACAGCATGGTTAAATATTTCCAAATCTTTTGAAGACATTCAGTTTTTTCTGAACTCGTAGCCGCCTCTTCAGAACGCCTTTGAAAGATCTGCAAAGAGCATCCCACGTGATCGTAAACACACTTTGGTGAGAAGCATAGGTCTGTGCAGAAGGCAGCCATGCCTGACACACCTGAGCCAGATTCCAGAATGCAGAAACACTCTTGATAGGCTCCATAATAGATACTGCGTGCTCCGTGTTTCCCTCGATATCCTGGAGCACTGCGAAGACGGTTTCTGCCTCTTTTTCATACCCCACGACAGCAGTTACCTGGGGGAGGATAAGCTTTAAAATCCGTACTGTAGGAATAATTTTCAGAAGAATCTTTGCATGCACTTTGGGAAGACATCTAAAATTTACCTGAATATCTTTATCACGAACGTGTGGAAATAAGGGCTCGAGTGGCTCAGGAATGCTCCGGTTTGCCTTAATGTCCAGAAGCAAGGGCTTCACAACATCCCAGTAGAGTACACTGCGGCCAATATAAGACCTCTTGTCACTGGACCTCAGGCTGTGACCCTGGGAAACAGGTGGAAGCGGCCGTATCAGCACAGGTCAGTTTCTACCAATAAATTTCATGGGGTTAAAATCTTAAGAAATCCAATGCTCATCTGGGCACGGGCCAGTAAAAATACCCACCTCTGATTGGTCTATAGTATTCCAATTTGAATTTATATTTAGCTCTGTCTACAGGCAAAAAACCCAGAGGGACAGTCCCACAGTGAGAGCGTTCTAAATTACACTTCTGAGATGTCATCGTAAAACATGTCTCCGGTGCGGCTGGAGAAGAGCAGCAGCAGATGTACCGTGTCACTGAGGTGCTGTGCCCAGTGTACAAGCAGTGCTGGCTGCAGACCGTGTTGCTTCCCTATCCCCTTCAGGGTGTCCAGACCACACTGGATGGTCTTCTGCACCTTCGCCGTGTTCGACAAACTAGAGAAGCATAACAGAGGCTCCACTTTGCAGGTCATTTTATTGCAAAGCTTGAGATCAGCACCAGAAGAGTTTTGAAAACATTTAACAAAATGCTAATATGCCACGGTAAAAAATTCAGCAAACCCCAATTACCACAACACCTTATCGTCTCTCATCATGCGTCATGGTGGCATGGTACAATCCAAACACTGTTCTCCATTGTGTTATCTTGACAGCTGTCCATCACAGTCACTGATGAGCTGGAAAGCCCGGCCACCTGGGCTGTGGGAACTTACGTCACTTTCCGGTTGATGAAGCAGCAAGTGTCATCCCACCATTCGCTCTGTTTCTCCGTTGCCAGCTGTCTGATGACCTGCAAGGGCAAGCAGTGAGGTGGCAGTGCGCTGTGGCCCGTCTGCAGCGATGGGCTGGTGAACACTACGCCACACAGGAACACCTAAGACAGAGATTCAGGAAGACGCTTCAGTAAGACTCCCGTCTTGGATTAGAAACAAAACATCATGGGTCAGTTTCCCTCACAAGGATTAAGCCTAGTCCTAAACTAAAACTGCTTTTGTATGGACAATCCCCAGGACTACACTTAATCCTTGTCCATGAAACTGGCCCCATACGTACTTTGATGTCTGGAATATGTGTTTACGAAGCACACCAACTTTTTTAACCCCACTGGCAGGAGTGATAGTGCACGTGAATAATGCACGACAGGATTAACTACCTTAGAATGAAGTAACATGTGGTCATACAGGGACAACAGGAGTCTGGTTGTGAAAAATGGGGGGGGGGGGGGGGGGCTTC
>JAODKL010000001.1:34535712-34551038 GCA_026780765.1 Petrocephalus schoutedeni | reverse complement strand
ATGCAACATAAACGTCTAGGACGGTCAGAGCTCGTTCGTTTATCCAAAAATTTAACGCCCGTGTGAACAAGGCCTTAGTTAGAAGGAAAGGGCAGGAGGTGGGAGACGGAAGAACGAGGGAAGCATTACCTCAAGGTCAAGCAGGCAGATGGATTCAGTGGCATTACTGTCTAGCTTGAAGGTTTCCAGGCACTGGCGGGGAAACAGTTTTTTGAGCCAGTCCCCAAAACAAGGTCTGTGGCCCAAGTTCGCCCACTGCAGGCCCAGCCAGGTCAGCTGCTGCAGGCTCTCCCCACACAACAGGACTGCATCTACAAAAAAAATATTTTCATTAAACGGCTAATTCAATTCCTCAATGTGAAATTTCCATTTAAAGTATAAAAATGTTGATCAGTTGATTTTTTTTTAAACTGATCTCATGTAGAGCTAATGGTGGGCCATTGGTTGACATCTTACCACTGTCCAGCTTCTCGAGGTTGCGTATCTCTGGCAGCTTTGCACTCACACCACGGATGTTGTCGTTGGCAATGAAGGAGTGGCCCGCTGTGCCCTGCTCACCAAAGAGCTCCTCAAGCAGAAGCTTCTTCCCAGGCTCATTGCCAAGGTCTTCCACAATCTCCTTGAAGCACTCACCCTGCTGGGTCAGGCTCAGAAGCATGTGCCCAGACTGGCTTTTGCGATCACAGGCCAGGAGATCCAACAGATGACTGGCAGCTAGCTCACATTTAGAAGGTCTGCTCTTCGGTCTGGGAACCTGGTGCAGGAGGATGCAGCTCACGTCACAATGATCAACTTCTCAGGGTCTACTTAAAGTGCGGTTTCAAAATAGAAGAAATATGCCACCTGATAGGCTCACCTGATAGGCTAAAAGGTAGCACAAAGATGCCAGCTGTACCCCATGCTTCTTCTGACACTCCCTGTCATGCACCATCTTCAGCAGCAATGTTCCAGCATACAGGTAGAGGTGACCTCTTAATTCGGAGAGCACTTTTGAAAGCCCATTTGCAGCATCACCCGATGCAATCTTCACAGATTGCATGGCTTGGTCGAAACTGCAGATGTGACAAAGCATCCCAAACAACAATGGTTCATTTCGGCCATTACAGTAAATTATGTTCCACACCAAAACAGCAAATTTTCCAAGAGAATTCCCACCTAAAAATAAAGAAGAGAATATGTCCATTCCCACCGAGGGAACATTTTTCAGAAACCAGGAACTTCCATCATGTTCCCACCACATGAACTCCTTACACTGGGTTTTATTATATGGAAAACAATAGATCCATCCAGATTTAATAATGGATTAGAAACATGATGTGGGCCATATAAATAAAATGCTGTGTGTCATTTTAAAACAATAAGGGATGCAATATGTCCTTTATTTTTGAGCTGCACGATCAATCCCTGCCCGATATAAAAAAAATAAAAATAAATAAATACATGTTCATCCTCTGTCATTTTTCTTCCGAGGCGATATGTAGTTATGAAATGATGTGTATTACTTGTGAAGTTTACCCTATGAACCTTTATAATTTAGAGTAAAGTTCACAGTTCCTGTTGTGCAGTGCCAAGGCAACAAAACTGGCCAGGAACTACAAAAGTTCCCAGTCTGAATGGCCCAGGAACTCAACCAGGAACAAGGTTCTTGGACTTCAGTGGGAGAGCGCCATAATTCCATAATATCATAATAGAGCCTCATAATTACACTTATTAATCTGCCTAGCAGGTGTCCTACCTTTGCAAGGCTTTCACACTTTGCTCCACCCCTGGCTCAGACAGAGTCAGTCTCAGCAAGTTGCTGTGGGCCAAGAGCAACTCGCTTCTAAGCGTGGAACACAATCTGTGGTTGGACAGGACACTAGGCTGGGCCAAATACTCCTGCAAGAGAGCGGGACGGCCCTGTCATTAAAACACACACTCCCGATCTGCCCATTTACACAAGGCAAGGCAAAAACAGCACACCTGAATTGTCTGCATGACTGTGGAGTACCAGTCCAGGCTGTGCTGCATGTCCATTTTCTTCCCCACAGCAAGACAGTGGTCAACTGCTTCCTTTAGCCGCCCATCAGAATAGTACAGCTGCACCAGCTTCATGTTGATGTAGGGGTCACTTGGACACACTTTTAGCTGAGACTTCAGCAGGTTAAAAAGCTGGTTCCTGCCCCGCTGCCCCTGTGCGCTCAGCAGTTTCTCCTACAGCAGCAAAGGAAATGAAAAGAGTTATGAGACAATGAGCATGAGCAGGAATAATATGATAATCCAAATTATTGTTTATGACAGGGGTGTCCAATCAAATCCACAAAGGGCCGTTGTGTATTACTAATTAGAGGACTGATTGGCTGAAAAGTCCTCACACCTGGGTTTGAACAGCTGATGTAAAAAGGTTATCCTGAAAACCTGCATACATAACAGCCCTTTGCGAATAAGTTTGGATACCCCTGGTTCAGGGGATTGTAAATCTGTTTAAACAAAGCCACCTTCAGCAGGAAGACAGTATAATGGTTCGGAAGAAGCTTGGCGGCTTTGTCCACCCAGAAGTCCGCTCTGCTGTCCGTCTCTGGCAAGCTGCAGAGCAGCTCAGCCACTCTGAGAATGACATCCTTTTGCCTTGGGTCCAGATCCACAGAGCGCTGTAGGGCACAGCCAAAGGATGGCAGGCTGGTTTAGGCAGAGCACTCCTCCAAAACATCAGAATGACAAGAGAGCAAACGCAGCATTGAGGATACATCTCATTCTACTGATAAAAGTTCTAAACTCACAATCTTGCAGTTAGGGGAGCTGAAATCTCAAAACTGTGTGTGAAATCTGTGAATGGTATTTGCTTCAAGGGCTACACACTGCCACCCCACACCTACCCACAAATATAAACAGACAGACCTTATAGCACCCCACAGCCTTGTCCACATCTCCCTCCTTCTCAAAGATCAACCCCAACAGCCTGTGTGCCTTCTGGTCTCTCTCCTTCACGGCCAAGTAGGTTGACACATGTCTAAACAGAGATCGGATTGTGGGTAAACGGCAGCATCAGGAGGCTCGATCAGCACCGGGTTTCTGTACAGAGTCTCACCTCTTAGCCAGCTCGAGATCACCATCCTGTAGGCATTTTTTGGCTAACAAGAAGCCCTTCCCCGGCGCCTGTAAATCGGAAAAACCAAAAAGTGATACAAGATACCAGCGCAAAACAAGTACTTCTGGAGGGTACCAAACCAAATCTTTCTCAAGCTTCGGTCTTATTAATACGGGGACAACTAAGGAACATTCCAGCTGGGCACTTGAGTACCAGGTTTATAAAAATTTAAATAAGTTAATCATACCGAGGAGTAGCAGTCCCTAGCTCAGGCAGCGGCGCCTAGCCGGCCAGCTACAGCTGCTAAGCCGTCCAAAAGCGTCCCGGTATGTCGCCTTTCCCGCGACAACCGCTTTGAATGTGACACCGAGCCGGGAGTTTTATACGAGCCTCTCAGGCGACTCTGAGGCCTGCTGCCACCGGGTGGCACCGAGCAGCCCCAGGGAACGTTTCGCTCACCTCATTCCCCGCAGGGGAGTATACGAAGCGGGCCGCGTGAACTCCGTTTCGCTGCATGAGTCCAGACAGGCAAATTCTCAGTTCTGTGCTTTAAGCCTTCTTATCGGCCAGAACACGCAGGGCCACCAGCCACCGGAAGGAGCCTCCTCCTGCTCTCGCGTCACTAAGCGGTCACGTGGTTAGCAGTGAGATTCCAATTGGCTGATCTGAGGACCTTCTCTTCGGTATGGCCACAATTCGCTTTTTAGTGTGGTAAGCCGTGTGTGGCAACTGTGTTCTTAAAGTTAAATATCGCTGAAATCGTATGTGTATATAATCACTCTTAGTCTTTTAGTGAATACGGCACGTACATTTTATTAAATATTTAAGTGAACCCTGACAATTAACTGGTGAGGTGAACCAGGTGTTTCTGAGCAGGGAAATCACCAAACGTGCTGGACCACGGTCCCCTAGGACCAGAATTGCCCACCCCTGGTTTACACAATAGAACAGAATAGAGAATCTTTATTGTACATGTACAACGAAACTGTGTGCTTTCCCGCCAATATTGCGTTGTATAATAAAACACACACACACACACACACATATATGTATATATATATATATATAGTATAAATAGTATAAATCTGAATAGTGAACTAATGTACAGTGTACACTTTCCAGAAGGCAGGGGGGTAAACAGGTGCTGACAGTTGTGTCCGGTCACTGGAGATGATGGGTGTCCTCTAGAGTCAGCAGGTGGGTCCTGCCGATACTCTGTGCTGCCTTGATGACAGGGCTATCCTGTCCATGGTGTTGCAAACAGTGTACCATAATGAGATGCAGTAGGTTGGTATGGTTTCAATGCTGCAACGGTAGAAAGTCACAAGCAGATCTTTGCTAAGGTTAACATTCTTAAGTGATCTCAGAAAGAAGAGGCTCTGCTGTCCTCTCATGACCAGTGCTGCGATGTTCATTGTCTATATCAGGTTCTCTGACTGGTGCTCAGGAACTTGAAAGTTGAGACTCTCTCCACCATTTCTCAATTGATGATGTTTGGAGCAGCTACCTCACTGCCTTTCCTAAAATCATTGATGAGTTCCATTGGTTCCACTTATGTTACTGACAGCCAAGCTGTTTTCTGAGCACCATCTTGCATGGTGCTGCAGCTTCTCCCACACAGATGTATGGCGCTGTCAGTCCTAGCACTGTGGTGTCATCGGTATACTTATTGATTATGCTGGGGTTGTGGGCCGTTATGCAGCCATGAGTGAAGAGGGAGTACAACAAGGAGGACAGCACACAGCCCAGTGGTGAGCCGGTGTTCATCATCAGGGAGGAGGAGTGCACTAAAATACCTATTCTCTGAAACAGCCAAAAATTGTTTTTGTGTCGAAATGTGATTCCAACTCCAGGTCTTGTGTGATGTGTTAGGGTATCAATAAGTTAAAAGAACATGTGATGGCAAAGCTATACATAAAATCAGTAGTCCAAGAAAATATGACAATGCATACTTGGAATACCAGTGTAACTGTGTGTGTGTGTGTGTGTGTTTTAATACCACTAGGGATAGGATTCAGAACCTCTGCCCTCGAGCTGTGATGCTATAGCCAATAACCACTGAGTGACTGTGCCACCCCTATGGCACATTATGTATGATTTATATAAAACAAATTTGCATTCACTTAATTGGTAGTTAAGTGTACCCAAATGTGAAAATCACATTTCACATTGAGAAAAACACTGTATACAATCAAATTCAACTCTTGTTATGTGAAAATGTAAATGTCTCTTTATTGGGACATCAAAGTTGGATAACGGAAGCAGAGAAAAGTAGTGAGGAGTACAGTGTAGAATTAAGACAAGAAATACACGAACATCCAGTGGCATTAAGAACTGCAAACATGCAGGACATTAAATAGCTGGATATACATTTCAATACTTGCATCGATTAGGAAATATTTGTTTAGTCTGACTGCAGTGCACAATGTGCATTTTTGTGAAGACATTTTTAATGTACTGCAGCGGAATGTGCATAATTATTTGTGTGATATACTTTATGCTAAATTCTAAAAAGAGCTCTTCAGAAGGTAACCTTGGTTAATTTAAATACAGCAAAATCTGTGACAAATATACCTATGTATGAAAATTTCAGGACAGGTTACTAGGGTCCCAAGCCATAACAGTTAAATGTCATCTTTTAATGGGAATCATTAAAAAATCCTTTTTAGATCAATACCTCCATACTTTAAATTCACCAAAGTTGCTGAGTTTTGTTTGAAGAAAAATTCGAGTCACAAAGAAGGGCAAACTGGGCCACCCTCTGGCATAATGCTCTCAAGACCTACTCAGTTGGCTAGTATTTAGCACCATGGGGGAGTGCAGCTGTGTTCCATGAGGGTCACAGTATAGTCTGGATTGCACTCAAGATGAGCAATGCGAACAATATGGAATTCGGTTCTTAGTCCTTCTCAAAATCCTGTTCATAATAATTGCATTAAGACGGCAGACTGCATACATATCAATAATCAACCTGCATTAGATAGAATATAAGGCACGGGGGTGGCGAGGGGGGTGGGGTTGGTTAAACAAATATAAAACATGCACAAAATATGCAGAGCGGTGTACTGATACAATATGAGCTGGTCCATGCACAGTATCAGGTTCAGACACCACACCGTTCTCCAAGATAATAATATTAATTATTATTATTATTATTAATAATAATAATAATAATAATGATAATAATAATAAATCATCATCATCAACATATTACTAAAAAGAACGGGTACCAACGTGGAATTATACAATTAAAAGATGGTCCGCAATTTTAAATTTTACAGCAACATTTAAGATATAGAATGGGTTTTAGTATGGTTTTTAGTGCAGACTTAAACTTCAACCTTTAACATTTTTACCCAAGCCATCTTTTGAAGTTTCTGCAGTGATGTACCACAGGGACTCCAGCAGGGGGAGTGGCTCTCGAAGGCCGGGCCCCTATTTGCGGGCCACCGTCTCCGCCAGCTTCTTCAACCGCTTCTTTAGTTCCAGGGGAAACTTCTCATAGCACTTCTTGCACACCGGCTTCATGTCGAACTCCACAAACTTGTTCCTAGGTACAAAGCACACGTAGCGTGAGAAGCCACTCTGCCATCCAACCTCTCGCCGGTGACGAAGCGGTAACAGGGCTCATGTGCAGCCATGCATGAACGACAGCACTGTGAGATCACACTTTCCGATCCACTTGCATATTTTTGTCTACTTAGCAGATGCCAAGACCCGACAATGAGATCTCTCCACTGAGCCAGGGATCTGAAACGGCTTCTTATTACAGGCACAGTGTCCTAACCTGCTGAGCCTCATACTGGTCAGCAGCCACACGGGAGCCACGGCACCATGCCATCCGACAGTCATTCTGCTGTGTTTAACAGCCCCACCGTATAGTGAGTGATACAGTCAGTATGAATGAAGCCCGGCCTGCTGACCTGCTATTTACATGGAGATGAAACAGCACTTCTTAACCTTCTGAGGTGCAATGGATCAGTCCACATCCAGGACATCCTTAGGCCACACTCTCACAGTGACCGAGGTCACCACTCCCACTGTAACCATGGCTCAAGACTGAGAAAGTTAAAGTCACATTTTTTTTTGTTTATACAAAAAAAAAAAACAGCTAAATTGTTGGTTACAGTACTGTTCCTGCAAAGCTAGTAAAATGAATACAGATGATTTCAGACACACCAATCAGAACCGAATTTCAACTGATATTCCTCACACAAGGCAAACCAGCCTCTGTCTGTCCAATGTAAAGAGAAGTATCCACTCAAGTACAGGAATCCAAGTCCCATATTTATATGGAGGGCTCATACACTGGGTAGACGACTGTAGCTAAGTAGCTATCAGGCATTAAAAAAGGTTTCAGTTTACCTAGATGACTTTTGATTATTATTGCCAAGTTCTATTTTAGAGGTAGTAGGCAAATCAAATCAAAGCATCATAATGTCTAGTTCAAACACTGGTAAGCTCTCCATAAGATACAATATGGACTTACTGAAGAATGTAGCAAAACCTGTATTGATGCTTCACCATTATCTTCAGCTGGGATTTATGGTGGTGAGGGAGAGGAGGATCTTGGCTGTACCATTGAACTGAATTCCCGTCTGGGCGCCTTGTTCTACACTGACTGTAAGGTTCTAAAATTTTTCCAGATTGCATAATCCAGCCACTCAAGAGAGGCCGCTAAAGAAGAGGGCAAAGCAGAGGCATGCCAGCCAGCATCGAAGACTGACCGAGGAGAAGAAAGCGGAGCCGAAGGAGAGGGAAGAAGGGAACTCTATAAGCACACTGCCGCTTTCTTTTTCCGCTCCCTGATGTCGCGCTCGCGCCGGGCCAGCCTGCGCTTCAGCTCCTCCGGCAGCCGCTCGTAGCAGTGCTTGCACACCGGCTTGAGGTCCACCTCCACGAACTTGTCCCTGCGTGGCAGGGACCAGCATTGGGGGGGCGTGGGGCCAATGTCCAAGGACGAATGGGGGGTAGGTGAGTATGGAAGGTAAAGAAAAAGGAAAAAAAAAAAAAGACGAGACAAAAAGGACCAAGACATGGTATGGAAGGAGAGAGGGATGAAGGGACACCAAAGGACATTAGCGTCGGCACACAGGAAGAAACACAGGCCAACGAGGCACGCAGTGTGGCATCCGCACATGCAGTACCGCGCCTGTAGGAGTCACCAAGAGCCTCTTCACACAGATTCCCATCTGATCACAACCGTAACCAAATGTAGGATAATGTAACACTTCACTTTCCATTTTATGGCCCTTTCCCAAGCCACATCAACATTTGAAGCATCACCTACTGAAAACAGCTCAGGTTATGTCAAGCTGTCTGTCTGCACTGTCACTGGCAGAAACCATAACCGCAGACAGTCAGAGGCAGGCCAACACCCCAGCCACATCCCACCTGACCATCCTCCATCCACCCCAGGCAGCCACACCCCCTCAGGCAGCCATGCCCACCCCAGGCAGGCAGGCATGGTGCCCTCACTCACTTCAATGTGAGCTTGGTGTTGCAGGTTGAACAGGCGAAGCAGTTGACACACCAGGCCTTGTTCAGCGCAGACACCACTGGAAGGCAAAGACAGGCCTCCTGTTATGTTCCAGCCTTTACTCTCAAGAATGCTACAGTAGAACTGCAGTGTTTATCAAGAAACTCTGTGGCATTTCACATGTTATCTGAGGAGAAAGCTGGTACTTATTCATTCAGCACTAAGGAATCAGAGATGCATTTAGCCAGGAGGACTTCTCACCGTCGCCCTCAATGACGCGGTTGCAGTGGTAGCAAACGTCTCCAAAGAGCTGTGAGGACCAGGGAGGAGAGAGCAGTGGTTACAAGCAGTGAAGGGCATGTGCTTCAGACTCTAAAACATGCAAGAACACGAACAGTGACATCTACTGATTATTACAACCTGAATAAGATGCACTGTAAAATCACCAAACGTTTCAATAAATATGCTTCCTGAAGACCTTCATCATTCAAACATATGACAAGATGAAGATGAGACAGTATTTACTGTGCAGCAGGCCATAAGTATGAAGAACACTATGACATCCTCCCCTATGCTACCTGGCTGTACACTACCTGGTTGTAGTGAGCCTGGCAGTAGGCCAGGACCTTTCTCTCATGGTGACTGTAGACTGGGGGGGTACACTACCTGGTTGTAGTGAGTCTCGCAATAGGCCAGGCCCTTCCTCTCATAGTGACGGTGCCCCAAGAAGGGTTTCTCACACTTGGCGCACACAAAATGCTGCAAAAACAAGGCGTCAGCCCAATGTGTTAACCCAGCTTACAATCGTCTGAGGAATATGAACAGACATATAAATGTTAGAAAAACAAGTTTAAACAACCGCACCCCTCGCCCCCAGCCTGAAGGCCCGCGCCTCCCGGGACAGCCTCCAGGCTCACCATACCTGGGTGCTAGAGGGAGCCAGCAATCTACAGGAATGGGGTACGCACCTCAACATGCCACTGTTTGCCCATGGCGTTGACCACGCGGCCCTCGATGGGCCTCCGGCAGGCCCCACAGATGGGCACGCCCATCTTGTCATGGCACGGCAGGCAGTACAGCTCCCCCTTGAGCTCCCGAGCGTCCGCCGTCAGCTCCTTGCTGCGGCCAAAAGGAGGACAACGAGGATGAAGGAGGTTTCAGGTTCTCCGCACCTGAATGGCTCCCACTTACCCCTAAAATCGATGAGGCATGCTTTTGTCTGCACAGTCAAGCTACGATGTACATTCTCACCACAGTGACCAGATGGATGAGGGTGTAGACCCCAAGCACCCCCCCCCCCCAATTACTACAATTGAACTGAAATCGTGAAATCACTGTGCTGACCCTGAGATATGTCCAAGCGACCTTTTGATCAAAGGTATGGCTTGGTAAGTTTGGATGCTAAACACCCAGAGTCAAAGGGACGACCACAAGAGGGCGTGTCCTCCAGCTTTAATCCCAGACATAGCCGATTACAAAGACTCGAGTAGCGATGACCTGCAGGTAGTTCTGAGGCCCGGAGCTCACTGACCCGCAGTTGGTGCAGCTGAAGTGGTCGGGGTGGTAGGGGTCGTTCTTGAAGATGAGCGGCTGCTCGTCGATGATGGCGTGGCACTTCTGGCAGACGTACTTGCCCAGGCCTCTCGCTTTCTCCCGGTTGTGACATGGACGGCACAGGTGCCTGTAGGGGCATGACGTGGCAATATAGCAGTGGTGATGAAATACTACCCTAAAGAACCCTTCACAGGTCCCCAACAGACCAAGCACAGGACACACCTGCCGGCATTCTTAACAAAGCCCACGTCGGCCAGCACGGCCTGGCAGATGTCACAGCAGAAGCAGTCTGGGTGCCAGCTGTTGTTCATAGCCTTGATGACGCGGCCAATGATGAACTCGCCTGTGGCAGAGGAAAGACCTTAGTCTGTGGGGGGGGGGGGCAGGGAGTTACAGCAGACATGCAGGGAGGACCGGGCTAGAGCGCCAGGCACGGGTTCTAGATGCACATCCAGCACGGGGAATAAGGCCTGGGCGTGAGAGACATGCGAGACACCACATGTGATATCCAATCAGAAGCATTTCTGAGTCTCATCTGTATGTGGGCCTTCAATACAATAACATCACCAGCAATCACTGAGACGCAAATTCCAGCATCAAAGATATCACCTGAAACTAGAACAGCATTGAATGCCGGCTGTTCCCATTTTCCATCCTAAATTTTGTACATTTTCTACAAACCCGTAAATGGAGAGAAAGCAGCGGGCTGCTTCACCGAGTACTCACCACACTGATGGCAGCATGGGGCAAACAACATCTGGAAGTCATGCTCACAGTACTTCCTGCCTTCGAACTGCACGACGAGAGATCAGGTTAGCAAAGGGGGGGACGTGGCAGACAGACAGGTGGGAAGGTGGCAGTGCCGGGCAGCCTCACCTCGTAGAAGAGCCCCTCAGGGAACTGCTGGAAGCACTGGGCACACACGAAACACTGCTCGTGGTACAGCTCTCCGTTGCTGTTCACTATTTTCTCCGCTGGGGCGAAGCCGCTCTTGCAGCGCTCGCAGGTGGCATTTGCCAGGGCATTTGCCATGTTGCTGCAGAAAGGGGCATAGGAAAAAAAGAAACTCTCCCAGTAACCTTTCACACCTCTGCTGTTATTCATCCACCCCTTCAAAACCACTTGGCAAGCATTGGATCACAGCAGGCCTGGGGAAGATGTAAATCTCACAGACGAAAAGCTGGATTCGAACCCATGGCCCTGGAGGGGCCAGCCTGACCCGTCGCCTTTTCCGGGGCACAGTTCCAGCCATTATGTTCAGTGTATTTCTTGTTGTTCTGAACAAAAGTGGGAGAGGAGGAG
Organism: Petrocephalus schoutedeni; assembly: GCA_026780765.1. Taxonomy (NCBI): domain Eukaryota; kingdom Metazoa; phylum Chordata; class Actinopteri; order Osteoglossiformes; family Mormyridae; genus Petrocephalus; species Petrocephalus schoutedeni. Next base: position 34,539,636 of record JAODKL010000001.1, on the reverse strand, counting down.
CACCAGCTTCCTTTTCACAGGAGCACTGACATGCTTTCCAGGGAAAGATGTCCTTCCCACATGCAAAGGAGCAGGGATTCCCTAACACCACCCATATACGCATCATTAACGTGGTTTTGTTTCATTACCAGAGTGCCATTAGTCTGGCTCCATCAGGGACGGCCTGCTCCCCTGGCCTCCATGAGCACAAACAAACTACACTATTACACAGACAGACCAGTCAACCAGAAAGCAGCCGCAGTTAGGAGCTGGCTCACCTTCAGCTCACACACAAGCACAGAGTGTGCTACATAGCAGGAGAAGCTCCGCCCATCTTATTTGGATGAGACCAAGGGAAAATGGTCATATTTCCAAACCAAACAAAGTTTCTCTAGGAACCATGGGGGTAGCCATCACCAACAAAGTCTCTCCTGCATTTTTTGCCTTTTTAATGTTTTTCCATGTTAAATATGAGTCATGTGGACAAAGAACTGCTGTATTCCCAACATAAAGAGCCGACTAACAGAAGACATCAACAAGCGATTTACTGGGAAGTGCAGGAATCTTCTGATACACTCTAATAACTACCTTCACCCATGATACAAGCCGAAGAGCTAAAACGGAAGCAGACCCTGATCAAGCAGGCTGCCCCTTCCTGGCACGTAGCACGGAGAGGAAATTACAAGCCACTGGGCATTTCCATGTATCCAGGTCAGAAGTTTCTGCCCTGCCTTCTGATCAAAGCCACCAGAGACAACAAGCCAGCAACTGGGTGACTGTGTGCATTGGCGTCCTCCTATCAATGAAAACGGACATCCGCTGCAAGCCACATGCTAATTGTCCAAGCACAGATCCAGCTCTCTGTCACTCATCAGCACCAAAAAGGCCTTGATTGCGTGTGCGTTTCTACTGGAGCAGATTCCAGTCCAGGCTGTTTTTGTCCTGAGGCGCACTATTCGTCAATGATTCCTAGACCAAACATGTTTTGTCTGCGGTACACATACAGGGAAAGTCACCAAGCCCCACCAGACATCAGCAGTCATACCCTGTGCAAGGACAATGGCCGATCTAGCGAATTAAGGAACAAGCCCACGCGGTACATCGCAAGAACGAGAGACCTGTGCTCAATCTACATAGAGAAGGGTAATCATTCTGAAAACAAGGCATGGTTGTTTTAAGATCAGCAGGTCACACAAAGCTCCCACTTGCCTGATATGGTCTACAGTACATTGACCGCTCCCTATGAGCTCATGTTCCAGTAGCTTAAGCATTTAACTTGCTCTTGTTCCTGTTGTTTGTGTCTGCAGGAAGCCAATGCATGGGTACTGCCTCACAGGGGAATTTTACATGCACAAAAGGTAGGTGCTGAGAAAGAATGAACATGCCAGAAGTCCTTTTGTGAGCCAAGACCCAGCTGTATGATGGGTCCTTTCTACATCAAATACATGTAGCTATTCAAATTCGGCATCCAAATCCTCATTTCATAAACTTCCAGACATTGTCAGCCAGTTACAAAAATGCTTTTTCTCTTAAACTGTTCTGAAGGAGCTCATCGTACGACCTTAACAGCTGATCAGAGTTTGAATAGGACTTTTAAAGCCAGGAACAAAGGAGACAATATAGCAGTAACGGATGGTGCTCAAGTAGATACTCACAAAAGCGCGTAGAGATCGCAGAACTCCTTATAAACCTTGATGTCGCTGCGTCTCCTCTGAGACTTTGAGACGGGCACCTCCGTCTCCCCTCCTTCTACAATAGACATCCCATTTATTGCTACCTGGGTGACCCTGTTTTCAGGGATTATGGGAGGGATCCTCCGATGTTGAACATCCATGGCTGGTATTCCCCAAAGTGACAGCTTGCACCCTCAGAAAAAGTGGCCAGATGTCCTACAGAGTCTGCTTCAGACTGTATGAGGTTTCCCTGACCCTACACTAATATGCCGATCTCTCTCTCTCTCTCTCCCTCCCTCCCTCCCCCTCCCTTTCTCTCTCCCTCTATCTCTCCCTCTCTCTAATTAAAATCACCCCTATTAACTTCCTTAGAAAACAAGGTGGCACTGGCCAAACATCCCAGGAAGACCCACTAAAACACACTGGGATTTCATCTTTAACCAAGTCACTGTCACTGAGAAAAGTGACACCACTGCTTGGGAATAATTTATTTTGGGGCAATTTTGGCTTCATGAGCTCCACAGATGGGGTTTTGTATTCAACACTGAACCACATCCAACGAGTAGGGGGAAAACCAAACTTACAAGGAGGTTATGCAACATGCAAACTAGGGAATAAAATTCCCCCAAAACAGCCAGCAGAACATAACCCATATTTGAGCCATGGATCGTCTGTGGAAAAGACCATGGCAGAAACTGGCCTACTGCCAATGGGGGCTAAAGAAGGTTCTGGTTCTGATTCTGCCACTGGTAGTGGTGATACAATTGCTCAACATGTTTCTGGCTTGTCCCCACACTGGACACACTCCTATCAGCCTTTGTGTGTGTTTCGCAAAGGACTCTTACATAACTCCCTGCTTTTTGGCAACTCCGCAAACAGATGCACCTCAGCTGACAGTCCATACTAGGTTCCTTGCCCTGAAGGCTTCCAGGACACACATTTCCAGGGTGTGGCTGGGGAGGCCTTCCACTTTCCCAGGAAACAATGCATCATGCTGCCCGCTCGGGCAAAGCACGGCCCTCCCTGCTAATTGTGGAGGCACAGATCACTGCTATGCCAGCCTGCCCCCAGAGACTTCAACCATCATCCAGTTGCATAAGGGGAGCTGGGAATCAGAAGCCTATTTCAGTCAGCATAAGGGACAAGGCCGGAAAAGCAAGCTCATAATATAATCATGAGAAGAAGCATGTCAAAGGAGAGACACATAATCAGAACAGTGATGAGGGTTAGGGTTAAGTAGACAGATGTGTGACCAACCAGTCAACTGGGCTCAGGGAGTTTTACTTAAACATGTTCTGAGGGCAGAAAGAAAAACGATTGGGTCAGGAAGATAACCAATCAGATTTCAGAGGAGGTGGGTCCAAGAAACTAGAAGAGATGTGAACAAGACATCTGATTGGCTGTTCTGACATATGGCACAAGATCTGATTGGTTCGGAGAGAACCAATCATTTTTCTTTCTACCCTCAGAATATGTTTGTGTACGTAAAGCTCCCATGGGTGTGAACTGGCGATGAATGAGCAACAGCTCTGAGCTGTGCGGGTGTCAGTTCTGAGCTGTGCAACTAAACTTTGGGTGTCATTTTTATAAAGTCAGACTTGGATAATAAAGGCGTCCAGAATTATTAAAAGCCAGGGCAGCTGTGGCCCCAGCAGAAACAGCTGTTCACACCAGTCTCTGAGACTCTCATGCTTTATGGAGGTCAAACCTCACTTTCATTACAAAAGTCTGCTTTTCAGTATCAAGAACCATTAGGTCAAATTCCAGGCTACACAACTTGAACATCCTCAGGATGTTATAACTTAGCGACGTCAGAGATGTTAGCACTGGATCATATGCACACCGTCTCACACTAGTGGCTCACCAGCAGACACATGCTGAACACTTTAGCGAGCAGTGGACAACAAAGTTACAACATCAACTCTTGCACAACACATCCCCACCCTGGTCTCAAAGCACATTTTAATATATTAGACATGATAATGTTTTTGGTATGCAGAGTCAAATCATGCATCCAGCAGCTTTCAGCCAGGCTTATCTTCTTAAGGCCAACTTCCCCTCTTGGCGAGCAGTAATGTCACGCCAACACTGTGGGAGGTTGTGCACTCCCTTGGCAAGAACACAACACTCAGCACTCCCATGCCAAGATGGCAAGGACAACGTCAGCCGAGCTCCACCACTATCCTCAACAGACTTCAACACAGAGCATGTCTCCTTCTGTAAGAGTACCACTGGCCTCCTTGGGCGGGGGGGGGGGGGGGGGGGGGGCAGC